>VZTG01003862.1:92773-172983 GCA_013397845.1 Melanocharis versteri
GAGCCGGGGACGGGGGTGGTGTCTTGAAGTGCCGCTTTACGCAGCGTGTTCCCTTTCTTGGAGCGGCCTTTGGGGGTTTGTGGTTTCGGGAGAGCACCAGAAAAGGCTTAGCTGCGCCAGCGCTTAGGTGCTCATTGCCCCCTGGTGAGCTGTGGGAGGTGCACCCTCAGCTTGGGTCAGGGCTGAGCCCCTGGCCTGCTACGTGGGTGTTTCTCCATCTGCCTGTCAGTGCCGCACAAGCCACATGTATCAGTGCCCCGCGTGACCTGCTGGCTCACCGCTTACGAGAAGTCATAGTCATGAATTTCACCGTTGAGTTCATACCCTGCTAATAAACACCTCCCGGAGCTTGGGTTGAGAGCTGTTGAAATTAAAGAGCAGCTTGTTGCTTCACGCCAGTAAAAGGAGCCCTNCCCCCCCCCCGGCGCCCCCGCAGAGCCCCGCGGCGAGGGAAAGCGCCTCCGCCGCACTCCCGCTCCAGAGGGTGAGGAGAGCCGCCCGTCCCTGGACCCCCCCGGAGCAGAGCCGGCGGTCCGCAGGGGCGCGGGGCGCGCAGGGGCAGCGGGACGCGCTGACCGCCGCTGCCGTCCTCACCTGTGCGCGGCGCTCCGGCACGGCGGACCCGCGGGGCGCGGGGGCTGCGCGGGCTCNGTCAGGGCTGAGCCCCTGGCCTGCTACGTGGGTGTTTCTCCATCTGCCTGTCAGTGCCGCACAAGCCACATGTATCAGTGCCCCGCGTGACCTGCTGGCTCACCGCTTACGAGAGGTCATAGTCATGAATTTCACCGTTGAGTTCATACCCTGCTAATAAACACCTCCCGGAGCTTGGGTTGAGAGCTGTTGAAATTAAAGAGCAGCTTGTTGCTTCACGCCAGTA
This sequence comes from Melanocharis versteri, assembly GCA_013397845.1. NCBI lineage: Eukaryota > Metazoa > Chordata > Aves > Passeriformes > Melanocharitidae > Melanocharis > Melanocharis versteri. Next base: position 93,651 of record VZTG01003862.1, read on the forward strand.
AAAGGAGCCCTCTGTGCTTTGTCCCGCTCTGGGCAGGGTGTTCTCGTGCAGTGGCGTGTGGGCCGCCCACGGGGTGGCTGCACAGGTACAGCCGTGTGGGTGTGAAAATGAACACGGTTTCCTCCAGAGGTTCCTGCACTGCGCAATCGCTGAGAGAAAGTCAGAGGCAGCTTTACTCTATGGGTTCACTATTTAGGGTCGTGATGTTGCTGTTCTGTGAGTAATCCCCTGTCTTCAGTGGTTCGTTTAATGTGTTCCAGGAATTCCATGCATCTTTTAGGGTCTGAAAACTCCCATTCAAATCCGATGGGACCCTTAGCTTAGGGTAGGATCCTATCTACCTCACAAGAGCTCTGCTCGTGGCGTGTAGTGCTAACTGGTTGGAGATGTTCAGTCCTTTTCATTGACTTGATTTCTTCCCCTTCTCTGCTTATCTTTCCCCTACATCATAGTGCACATTTTTAATCTCCATAGAATTATGGAATCATAGAATGGTTTGTATTGGGAGGGACCTTAAAGATTATCTAGGTCCAATGTCCCTTGCCAATGGCGGGGATACCTTTCAGTAGACCATGGTGTTCAAAGTCCCATCCAACCTGGCCTTGAACACTGCCAGGGCTGGGGCATCTGCACCTTCTCTGGGCAACCTGTGGAGTTTTATTCTCCATTAAGGCTCATATGCTAGATGTAGTGGGATAGTTCCCCACTAGAACTTCAGAAACTGTGGAAAAATCTTGCAAGTTGTTCTGTCTGAAGAGTGACATTTAACAAGTTTCCATATGCTTTCATGTTTTCTTACCAGTGCTTCAACACATGACAGTATTTTTACACATTCAGGTACCTCCACAGTAGCCCTCCATGGTTTTTCAGTCTTTCTCAAAGATTTCAAAGAGGGTCTGGTGGCAATTCAGGCAGATCGCAATAAAGAAGCTCAGGAGAAGTTTGCAAGGTCTTGACACCCAGGCTGTTCTGTGATTTTACTCATTGAGTGGTGAGAATTTATTATGTAAATGTATGCTTCAATCCTCCCTTTTACAAAGAAGCAGAATGAAGTGGATTTTTTATTGAAAAACAAATTTAGCACAATAACTTCCAAACAAAAATGAGAGCATGCACATCCTCATGCACACAGACACATCTATGCTAGGATTTTCTGTAGAGATCCCAATGAGCTAAAAACATTAAAGGCACCATTGTTTGCACCTAATAGATTAGTGCTGCTTAGGGATATGAATTTTTGCATTTCTGTGCTAAAAAAAAAAACTGGCAGAGACATTTTCACATAAAAGTCCTTTTGTCAGGAGAGCTTAGTCTGCTGAAGGAAAGACTCTGTTACAAGATGAGTATAATGACAGTTATTTCACAAGGACTGCCTGAGCCTTCCTACTTTTTGTCCTTTCACTGATTGAACGTTTGCATTAGGAAGGTTTACCAACTGGAGCTTGACAGTATCCAATTAACTATTAACTTTCCCGAACAATAGAGTACGTGTAGTGTACTCGTTCCTCTGACATCTTCCTCTTGAGTTAGTTTCCTGAGAAAGAAGGCAAAGTTCAAAACAGGGAGAAAAAAAAATCCACGTTGCCCTCATCTGACCTACTACAGCAATAATCAAATGCCTTTTGGCATATTCCACTGCTTGATGCATGGACAAAGTGCACAGTGAGGGAAATGCTGGAGCTGTCAGTGGAAAGGAGTTGGGACAGGCACACTGAAATATCCCTTACTTCTGGTGAGGATGGCAGCCCCATTTTAGGCCTGAACAATATTTAATGCCAGCAAATTTCTGAATTTGTTCTTCCTGCTGAGTTATTCTTTCATCCTGCAGCCACTGCTGTTCAACTGGAGTATCCATCTGAAATGGGAGATGATTAAGCAATCCCAAACTCCCAAAATTGTGTTTAAATACAAGTGTAAGGTACATACACTATAACAACCTTAATGGGGGAGACCTGAGGGAAGAAAATAAAATTTTAAAAATACAGGAAGTTTAAATCCCTAGTGTTCCAGCTTTGGTTGCTATTAAAAAAAATTACAGAGGAGCTTGCTGTTCTATACCAGCAGGAAATAAAACAACACAAGAGCAAAATGAATAATCATATTTCAATGAAGGGAAGATTTCATGCTGAGAGATTTTTGTTAAGGTATTACCTAACTATCAGAGTAAAGACAAAGTCGTAAAAGATGCTCCAGGCCTGCCATAATTTCATATAAGCTGCAGTGGCTGCACACCTGGGCAGCCAACTTCTATAGAGCTGTGTGGTTGTTGCCATTCATCAGATCTGGAGCTTGTTTCATCCAAGCATTTTCCTGACTCCTTCAGAAGCACAACACTGTTGTTGTTCTTGCATTTCACTGTGCTCATGTTCTGGCTTTCTCAGGCACTGGGAAAGATGCAAAAAAGGTAAAGGTGCTTGGCAATGGCAGCAAAAATCTTAATGGTTGTTTGGCTGAAAAATGGCCATCTGAAAATTGTCTGCATCTCCCAACCAAAAATTGAGTCCTCTCTTAGAGACAGGATTTATTCCCAGCCTGCCACTTAGTCCTGTTTTTTAACAGAACAAATTCCTCTCAGTGCTTCTACTTCCCTTTCACCTCAGTTTTTCTTCTTTCAACTGTAAACCTTTAATGACCAAATCTTTTTTTATGTTAGCTGAGCACCTTGCTCAGAGAAGCTGTATTTCTGCTGGGCCTTTTCTACACTTGCATATCAACGATGAACAAAGAGGGGCACAAATACACCCAGTGTGTATCACGGAAGGATTGCCCATGGCTGCCCACTGCCCCTGCAACTGGTTTGGGCCCCTTCCTATGACTAGGTTAAACGATGTATGCATGACAATACAGAAGGTTTTCCCACCCCACAGGCAGATTTCATGCTCATGCAAATTCAGATCTCGTTCCAGTTTTGTAGGTGTAAACTGAAACAAATGAATGCCTCAGTTGCTGGGCTAGTTTGCAAAATACAGGTTTTGGTTTGTAGTATTGTAAACTTTATACACCAAGCTTCTAGATGTAGAGTTCATGGCTTGTGTAGCACCTGTTGTAGTGCTAATACTCAACAAGTAAAGCGATATAGAAAATCATCTTGAAATACAATTGTATATACAAATGTTTAGTAGCCATAAAATGCCACATTTGGGTAATCTTAATTCTGTCTTTTCTGTGAGAACATTATGAAATAATCTTCTGTTATATGTTGTGATGCTGCATCTCCACACAGAGCTGTTTCACTCAGAAATCAGGTGTGATCCTTTCCAGTAGGTAAATTGTTGTTCCACTTTAACAAGATGAAAGCTGAGGTGTGAGAGAGAGCAAATAATCTGTCTGAGAAGACTTTTGGGAAGGTAGGAACAGAGCTTGGTCTCCAAACTTACAGAATCATAGAATCATTTAGGTTAAAAAAGACCTTTAAGATCATTGAGTCTGTGTTTCTTTACCCTCCCTCCCACATCACTGTCATTCCCTCTCTGTGGAGATTCTCTCTGAGCCACAAATGCCTCTGCCGTATGCTCATAGGTGATGAACATTTACATTTATTCATTTCCTTCTGAAGGCAGAGGCTTTTAAACGCATTTGTACTGTTACATAAACATGAACCTGGAAACTGTGAAGTTCATATTGTGCCAATATTGCTGATGGTAGCTGAGGTCCAGTGTCTGGGTAAAGAGCAGTCAGATACACATCTATTCAAGAGATAGTCCAAGTGAAAGGAAATCACATTAAGAATTAAGGATTTTGATTGCCAACTCGTTTTCCAGTTGCCTGCTTCATGGTACTGCTCTTGTACAATTACAAGAAAAAATTTCAGGGAAATTTTGATAAATAGACTTCACGCACTGGACATCTTCATTGTAAGCAAAACACACTGTGAAGGTGGCTCCTTTAACTTACCGCAGGGTAACTTGGTGGATGATCCGCTGACGGCCAGGAAGCTGCAGTTAAAGGGAAGTCTGAATTAGGTCCTCAGCAAGTGTGGGTTTCTGAAGTTCTTCTTCTTCTAAAGGTCCGTTTCACTCTTTCCTAGAAAAACTGAATATAGGTCCAGAGAGCATGGCAAAAGAATCCAAGGCAACTTGCACAGGCAAAAATAAGATATTTTAGAAGGGTCTGTCAAAATCCAGCATATTGTCTCACTGATAGATGAGCTTTGAAAGAGAGAGTCTGTGTCCCCTCTATAACTTAATTATTTTGTGCAGAATTGCTACGAACTATATGGATTTTCTAGCTCCACTCACTGCAAATACCCAAATACCTACTTGAATAATGCACAGTTAAGGCTCTAGCATATTTTCCAAAGATGTGAAGATTTGTAAAGACTGATCTAAAATTTGCAAAAACAATGCCAATCTAAACAACTGACTGCCAAGGGGCACAAACTATAAAAGTTTATACTCCAGACTTCTGGCACAGGCTCCCTGCCGAAGAGTGGGCTGGTTGCACATTAGTCTCTGCAACATTTTCTTTGTCTCACCTCTCCTCTTGTCTAACCCAGCCTGCCTCTTCATCACCAATCCTTCTTCCCACAGGAAGGTGGGGTTATTCAGGGCATGGTTCAATCCACTTCATTAGAACCAGATATTAAAGAGTCAAAACCATGCACCAGGCTATTGGCTAAAATCTAACTCCGGGGCAAGCAGCTCCCTCCTACTCTTGCCCTGTCACCCAGGAGATGTCTGGAGAGTGGATGTCTTTTCCTTCCACTGCTGACTGAACGGCAGATCTGGACATCTCTTGCAGACCAAACAGGAATATAGCATTTGCTGCCACATCCCTTCACTTTATGTTCTGTTTCTGACGGGGGTCAATAGCCTGCGAAAAGCCTCATTATGACAAGAGCTCTACAGATGGAGGAGCAAGGGAAAACTTCCTGTACTTCCTCATGCTGACCTGACCTCTTTCTTTATAGAGAGGGAGCACATTTTCTGCCACTAGAGACAGCATGGGGCAGGGAATGACGATTCCTTCTCACAGCAAAAGATCAACTGGGAGGTTGGTAGCAACAAGTTAATAATGGAATGTACACAAGGATGGAGCAGGCTGCATGTCCATGAATGACTCCAGCTGTATGACTACATGCATTCATGCCGAGTGACCTTATTCCCAGCCCAAACTGTGTACGTGGAACCCGATGCTGGAGATGACGGGTGGGTGAAGATTTGCGCTAACCACAGTGATCACCTGTGCCCCACCAGCACCTGAGTCAGCATCACCTCAAGGGGCAAAGCAGCAGAACCTTTCCTCTTGTGCCTTCCTTACCACAGCTGCTGCTCTGATCCTGTGCCACTCTCCTGTCTTCCCCAACTGCTTTGCTTTCATAATGCTGTGCCAGTATTGTGGAGAGCAGGCAGAAGTGGTTGATCCCATTAAAACTGGTATGAATGGAAGAAGAAGAGACAGATTCATGAGCGCCTTGACAAAGCATGACCCTGAAGCTTGCAGTCTTCTAATCATGTCCAGCCCCATCCCATCAAATATGGGTAAAAAGCTCAAAACCAGTTCATCGCTAATCATTGGTAAGGGTTTTTTTTCTCCCCATCAATCTGCCTGCTGTTAATTTCACCCTGAACAGCATATTCACTGTGCAAGTCATTCCTCACCACTGCAGGGCTATGGACCAGCGGGCTCAAATCCAGCCCAGAGAGGACGAGGTCTATTGCTTGAACCTGAGGTTTATGCCCAAGTGATTCTGTCAGCAGGCAATTTGGGGCGGGGGGAGAAGGAGTAAGAGAATTTATACCTTTAGACCCCCTTTCTCAAGCTATAGTACATATCATTAACATTAACTTCTGTTCCTCCAAACCACATCAAGTGTCAAGATAATCACTGTGAGCCTGTGAACTGCAGCACTGAAAATAATTACCAAAGCCACTCTCCATTTAAACTAGAAGAGCTGTTGCTCTGCTGTAATGAAAAGATCTCACGCTTTGCCCTATCACAGCAGGGATCCAGCCTGTATTAAGTCATTCTTACTGGCCTTAAAGGCTTTAGTGATGTTTCTTTCATTTGAGCGTTATCTTTCTGCCAATTTAGAATCCCATCTCCTCCCCATAAAGCAAACCTGTAGTTATCCAAGCAGTAGTGGAGGATGGTAGGTGGCAAGGAAAACATAGCACAGGAGCATTCTTTGTGGCATTTAGAAATAATGAGTGCAATTTCCCAGGTCTTAGGACTTTTCAGAGCGTAATTTTAGGAAAAGGAGAAGTGAACCTCAGTCAGACAGGAGCCCTAACCATATAGCTGTAATACCATGTAAATAGCAACAAGCTAGGCACTGCTGCAGCTCCAACAGGCAACAAAAATTATAGTAATAACGTAAGAGCTTTGGGACTCTCAGGCAGCTCCCTCCCCCAGGAAGGACACTGAGGACATACATTTTTTAATGAAGCAGTGTATTCCCTTTCTACACTGATTTAAAAGAAGCTTTAGATTCCCATCTCCACTTGCAAAGTAGGTGTTCAGCCTCCTCTCAATTGCATGCAGATTACTCTCCTGGCACACAAAGGGAAACCAGCAGTTTAAGAACAATGTGTTGATATTGTATTTTATTCCCAAAAAGTACTTTTCATAATGACAGCTCCCAGTGTGATCCCACGTGCTGTGCAGCCACGTGGGCAAATGCTAATTCCACCCACCGAATGTGCAGGTAATGAGAATGAATGGGACAAGGGTCAGGAGCAGACTCCAATCAAAGCTGTTGTGTACCACTGGCAGATGGAGCACACTGAGCAATTAAAAAACTCTTTCTGAGGTCGGTGCCGTGTCGGTGGTGACGAGTTTGATGGCTGCAACAGCTGTATCACTGGCATATTGCATGGCATGCATAAAACTGCTGTTATCCCTATCCTGAGAGAAACTGAGCTGTAACAGGTGACGAAACTGACGCCTGCAGAGTCCTTTGTTTTTAAGGTGATTACAGGCAACAGTTAGGGCACATGTGTAGCAACATGTTCCAAGGATGACTCCTGCTAATTGATAATTAAACTTTAAAACCATCGAGGACTGGGTGTTGTCTCTGTCTGCCAGAGCTGAAGGGGGGGAAATGCAAGGACAAAACAGAGAGCTTCACATTGGGCACAGGTGAAGTGGACTTGTCTGGAAAGCAGTGGCTTTCCTCCCTGTCTCTCCCATGCTGCAGGCTGTGTCTCCTTTTCCCTCTGCATTTAGGTGAGGTTGCCAAGTGCGAGACTGTGAGCCCGGGGCTGGCCTTGATGACCAGGGAGCCCAGCTCCGATGGTATGTGGTCCTTGGGGGAAGCACATCTGACTTTCTTCTTGCAGAGTGTGGCTGCAGCCTGGCTCTCAGTCTTATCATTGTGCCCATCCTGTTTCATTAGAACCTGTTTATATTTTTAATACTGTATCTGCTGCTAATTACAGCCCAACAATACTAACTCAGTGTGCAAACAAGGCCATCATCCAAATATTGTTTTGCATAACCAGAATGCTGGGGTTGCAAACATTTGCATAATGTTTAATCATTTAGTCAGAACATAAAATTTGTCTTCCTCTCAAAAGCATTTTTGTGAAATGTCTCAATAATTAAACACCACTATGTTTATTAACAGCAGGGAAGATTCATGAAATGTATTACTCAGAAAAAAGCAAGTAGCTGCATCTACAGTAATCAAAATGTGCCATTCCAAAGTAGGTCCCCAAGCAAGGCAACCACCAGCATGAACTCCTATGTGCAGTGAAGCAGAAGACAATTAAAAGCGTAACAGTTCAGCAGCTGTAACTTGGAGAGGTCAGGGAGCCAGAATTCAATGGCTTAATTCACTCCTTAATCAATACATAAGATTTTGAGAAGACTGGTTCGATTATATTGAGCCAGCTGAAGTGAGCCTTTTGTCTGTGAAAGGTAAAATTTGGGGTCAGCTGGAGGCCCACACATGGTGCTGCAGCCTGGGAAAGGCGCCTGCAGCCTCCTGCCCATTGGAAGGTGCCTGGGCCCACGCACAAGGTGACAGGCCCACATTTGTCCCACCCCAGTGGGACCTGGGACAGAGGGTGGTTCTTCACAGGGTTCCTCTAGGCAGTTGCCTAACAGGCTGGAAAAAAGCAAAACAGGTTACTGTTTACTACTAGTAAAGTAGCCAGAGGCACATAACAAAAACATCTGCCTTGATGGCATAAGAAAGGCGCTCCTCTTGCAGCGTTTCTGCACCATTGCTTGCTGATAGGGAAGAGGGACCAGCTTCGACCTCCATCATTTTGGTGTGTAAATACGAAAATTCCCCTAAAATGAATGGTCAGAGTAGGGGCTGAAGTTGACAAATGTGTTGGGATATCCCAGCATCAGGCAAGACCCAGAGGTTCTTTCAAGCAAGTAAAATTTGCAGGCTGCAGAGGAAGAGATAGACCCTGGCTGTCACCTACTGGGCTCCAGTTTGATCAAAATAGTTTCTTCTGCCCAAGTATAAAAGCTGCGAATTGTACTAAGCTGTTTGAAAGGAAGGCAGAATTCAGGACCAGAAATTGTTTCTCAGTTAAAGGAACAACTGCCCACCAAATTAGGAGGAAGTACATCTTATGTCCGAGAACAAGCATTCACCTCTAAAATCAAGTATTTTAATAATTTGAAATCATGAGCTTGTATATAGGAGAAGTATAAAATTAAAAGGTTATTTTACTTTATTTGGGCAAGATTGAGGTTTTTATCCTCTCTTTTAAATTTGACTTTATACTTCTGTTGTATTTCAATAATGTTATGGAAGAAATTAAGCTTGTGTCCTTCTGCCCTCTCTGAAACCCATCTGTTACTTCCTAATAAGAACTCTGCATTACTCCAGCCAATTTCTGCGACATGCACGTAGTTAAGGGGCTCCCTTTTTGTCCATCAATTACATAAAAGCAGCCATGACCACAAGGTAAGATAAAATATATTTTCACATTAATCGGGGAAGTCGGGGCATGAAAAGGCAATTCAAAAGCTCGCTGGTGAGCAGCTGACAGCACCATCCACCATCAAACATGCCTCGCAACCTGCTGCCCCATGCCCTGCACTCTGCTGTTGGACCAAGCTCAGTAGCTGGATCTGATGCTGCAGAAACACAGACACCCTTGGGTGGCAGGCAGCTCACTCTGGGCTGCTTCGGCACACATGTGAAACAAACAGAAGATCACAGAGGAGGAAGCAGCAGGGAAATCGGGCAGTCAGAATTCCCAGCTGAGGTGGAAAGGTTCCCTCTGTTATCTCTATCTCAAACTTCTTTATTTTGTATAGCTTTTCTTTCTTCCAAGATTGTAGCAGCACCGTAGCTGGGCTGTGCCTGCCACATTGCCGTGCTGCACAGAAGCACAGGCAGCACATCAGGGGTTGGAGCACATCCTGTGAGCACTGGAGCTGCATTTACTGAAGAAGCTTTGCAGTGCCGCAAGGTTGGGGGCCAGGGAGTGACTGGTGCCATGACTCGTCTTACTTGGGGCTCTCATTGTTGTGGTTCAACATAAAGGCATAAACCAACCTACAGGCTTCATTAAGCAAAAAGCAATCCCTTCTGTGTACTTGAGGTGAGTGCTGCAGGAAGAGGCAAAGCAGTTAAAAGAAGGCAAGTCTTGTTTCAAAGGGTGGCTAGATGGGGAAGATGATGTCTGTTTTGCCTGGACAGGCTCAGGACCTTATTCTGCTGCCTTGTCTGCAGGCAGCCTGCCCATCAAAATTATCTCCAGTGCTGAGTGCAGAGAGGATGAGCCAACAGCTTATTAAATAGGAGTCTCTGTTATTTCTGCTGAGAAAGGTGGCTTTTATTTTCCTGAAGGGTTATTAACTGAATTCTTCTCTTGTCATAACACTGGTTGTTTTCCTCTGCTTTTTCCAGACAGTTCTCCTTGGTTCTTCAATGTAGGCAATGACTTGGAGGGATTTACTGGTAGTCTTGTTAAATTTGGGGCAGAAGGAATAAAAATAATATGGAAATAGGATTTCTTTGGGAGACACAATCATCAGAGCCTGACTTTGGGACAAACTTGGCTCTGAAGTTCAGCAACTGCTCATTTCTGATGGTGTGTTGAAATCTTCACAGCACCTTCACTGCCACCTGCACAAACAGTCCATGACTGGAGTTGGACCCCAGAGATGTGTAAATACTGTTGGCCTCACCCCAGCATGGTCTGGTACCAGCTGCTGGCTGGGGAGGGCAGCACAGATCAGGGTGGGCAATAGGAGGGTCTTGCCGGATTCCTCTGCCTCCTCATCGTCTCTGATGGTGTTCTGTTTCTTGGCCCAAGAGCAGCATGGATGGCCCGTTTGCCAGTCCCAGAGCTGCCAGCATGGGTGACAAGTGACAGTGTAAAAGCCGTGTGCTGGTAATGCTTGCAGGACCCATTGGTGCGAAGTGCCATTTTTCAGTAGACAGTGAACAGAGAATTCTTTCTTTTTCCTTTTTTTAATTAGAGGTTTCTTCGGAAGAGCTGACTCTCAAAGGCAGGGTAATAATTTACATGTCATTTCTAAACTTGAGAAATCAAGCCATATTTGGGAAAAAATGGAGACTACTGGTTACAATGAGTTAAGATTTCACAGTACTTTGCTCAGCAACCTTGAATAGGCTTCAGTGGAACTATGAACCTGCAAAATACACCATTTCATACTTATTTGCATAGGTAAATGAACAAAGCAAAAAGAAATCAACAATGAAAGTATTCGATGTTATGGTGTGTGAGATGGAAGAAAGGAAAATTGTCCTCAATCATTTTGCTTCAGTAATATCTTATTTGGTCTTAGCTGCATTCCTAACAATTCTTAAGAAAGAGATTTGGGATCCTGGAGAGGCAGACAGTTCAGCATTTCCCAGAATGATCTCCATTTAAGCTGCCTTAAGTGAGCTAGAGTGGTTTTCTTCTGGGAATACAGCCAGCGTACATAGAGAGTTAGAATCTGCAGCAAAGGTGCTGCAAGATACTGCAAAGGAAGAAGATCTGAATGGTCTGTGAATACACGTCCCATCAGTCCCCAGCTTCAAAGTGAAACATGATGCAGAGAATTATCTGGGTGTAGTAATCCATAAAAAATCTAGATGTGGTTTTTATTTTGTGAAATCAGACAATAAAAGATCCCATGCTATAAAAACTCAGTGGTTTCTGTCACTTTTTGAACGTCTTGGCAAACATTGGGAGTATGTGAGCCTGAGTGAGACCTGTGCTCCACTGGAGCTGAAATGTCTTCTCCTACAAGAGTTAATCCCGTGCAGCCCCACTGTGCAGGATCACACAGGGCTACATTCCCCTCTGGGCTTTTTACAGACAAGCAGCACTGCCCAGTGTTCACACTGGGTTGTTGTTTTGTTTGTTTGGTTTTTTTTTACTCTATCACAGTATAAAAGTTATCTTCTAACCACAAACACAAAATCCTATAATTAAACCTTTGTTACCCACAGCAGAGGGCTCATCATGTATACAAAGCAAACATTTTGGCAAGTTTATTGTGCTCCTTGAGACTAAGAGGGAATTAATAGCATAGCATTGCAAAATTACAGCAAGCTGCTTGCTACGCTGCTGCTGGATTTTTTCACTGGCAACAAGATTTTATGTTCCTCTTCATCTTGAAAAAAATGCAACAGAAGGCAGCACAGTACAAAACACCATATCAAAGTAAAGACTAAGGGGATATTTTAGCCTTAAAAATTGCACTTCACTGTCCATTTAAAATAATTTAATTCAGATTTTTCTACATAAAATTAGTAAACATTGGGAGGTGGCTGATTAGGGTAATCCACCTAGTAAACTGCATAAATCGTCAAATTTTGGGCTTTTGCACCGAAAGATGCCTGATAGATGATTTCATTTGCATTATATGAGGCCTTTCACTGCTGGGAAGGCACCGTGCTCATTAAATGGAAAGCCAAAGATGTCTCATGCAGCACTTCTGGGAGAGGAAACTTCTATTTTTCAAGTCCATTTTGCTGTTGTTCTTTGACTGTAATTCCAACTCTGTTTAGTTTATGCGCATGAGTCATGAACAAAAGGTGAATTTTTACATTTTATTTCCCTGTTAGATGTTATATTCCAACAGTATATATTGCAGCTGCCTGAGCAAAATGGATCAGCCTGAGTTACTCATATTGCCTCTCAGCTGGAAAAGTATAATGATGTCCTCAGGAAAGCTGATCAGCTCTGAAAGGCTTTTCTGGTGGCATTGAGTGTGAAACATAACTCACTGTTCATAGAGAGGAGAGAACTATATTTTTATTTGCATCTTTCTATTTCCACAAATGAGCCATTTCACCAAAGAAAAATACACGAGTTCTAAAACTATTTTCTGCCTACCTGCTGCAGGACACCTATAGCAAGTCCTACTTGCATGATGCTTTGTCTTAGAAATCTGAATACAGAACAACACTGTGAGAAAATAAAAATTCCCCTGGCTGTCATATCAGAGGTTCAAGTAGCCGAGCGGCTTCTCTTGCACAAAAGCCAGGGCCATTGCGGTGGTGGGAGAATATGAAGAAGACCAGTGATAGTGCCTCCCAAAGACTTTCAGGATCTCCCAAAACAAGGCCCTGGCTTTTGTGCTGAGCAGCACTTAATGGATTTTTTCTTCCACTGCTTTGTTTCTTGGAGCCAACTGATCCTTTGGTGCCTACAACCTCCTGTGGCCATCAGTTCCAGTGTAATTATGTGTTATGTGAAAAGAAGCACAAATTGATTCTCTGAAGCACATTTTGAGACGCTTGAATTGGTCCATAATGATGGCAGAATTGGTCAAGATACTGAATTTGTTTCAGGTAGGCCTGAGCAGCCTGTGGGGCTGCAGTCTTGCCCTTGAAGAGCGGATGAAGGCTGCTCATGGGCTCGTAGGAATCCCCAACGCTGGCTGTCACCATGCACAGCAGTCATTGTCACCCGCTTGGCACTGGAAACCCGAAAGGGAGTGGAACCACCGGAAACCCTAAGGTGGCAATATCTGGATCACGTCACAGTCAATGGCAAAACAGAGGCTGATGTGCAGCCCATGCTTCCCGCCTCGGCATGCTCCCAAATCAAGATCCCAAGTGCCACATACGGAGTAGGCCTGTGCCCAGTGAAGAGCTGGCCACTCCCTCACCTCCTCTCCTTGACGTGTCTGCAAGGGGGTTGGACACAGGGCTTGTTCCTCTTGAGATGGTGCAGGTCTTGCCACGATACCTCCACCTTTCATCTCCGTTATTCCTGAGCACCTTTCTATGGAAACAGGAGGTAGTCCAAGAGATTTTCTACTCTTCCCCATATAGCTGCACAGATCATCCTTCAGGAATTCAGTCATGATTCAACAGTTTTAATTGTTTTAAACAGGGAGGGAATTGTAAGAAAACAGAATGTACCTTTAACTACATTTCCTAAAAACCTTTTCATGGGGTGGCAATAATTAGAGGGTACAAATTTGGTCTTTTTTATGTGTTATATTCCTTAAATAGAGGAACTGGGTTTTTTTCAAGATTGCTACAAAAGGTAATAGCATATCTTAACATTAAACTTTATGCTAATTAGTTATTTATTTCAGAAAGGGTGTTTTGGAAAGAGGGAGTTAAGATGGCTTTTACTGTATCTCAAAAATGTGTCTATTTCTACTGTAGGTCCTAGAATATTAGTATCAAAAAAGAAAAAATATCACTTGAGATTATGGATTGTGCATGGTTGCTCATGGGGGAGAAGCGTGGAAGTTTTTTGCACAACCAACCTTCGGGCAATTGAGCCCGAGGTTGCGTGTCCTGTAATTAAGTTACTGTTTCTGGTGTGGATCTCTTTTGACAGAGAGCTGTCTTGCCACTTGTGACTTCAGCAGGTATCTCACACGGCCTTTTGCCATCTGCAGGAAGCAGAAAACCCTGGGACAGCTGGCAGAACCCTGTTTGGGTCGGGCCTACTGACAGCTCTGTGATGGGCTGCAGCAGGTCTGTGCACGGCCCCATGCAGGCCCCCAGCAGCCGAGCAGGCTGGTCCCGACAGCGATGCAGGCTCACTGGCTCTGTCCTAAGGCTCTGACAATCGTAAGACTAGTTTTTCCTCCTCCTGTTTTTAACAATGAAGGACAACCTGACTGAAAACCTTTAACAGTGTCTTGGATATTCATGTGCCCAACTCTCTATTTCTTTATTCATTACTAAATGCAGTTGTAATTACTGAGAGGGCTCAGGTTTTCCTTCCCACCTCTGTAGAGAAGACAAGATTTCAAAATTGCAAGCACAGGTGCTAGAAAATCCTAAGTTTCCCGAAGTCTCCCCACATTTTTCCAAAGAGAATGTAATGTGACAAGGAAAACAAAACCACTAATATAAACATAAACAAACCTAGGGACAGTGGTGCTAAGGTAGTACTTCACCATGAATACACAAAACGAAATGCTTGTCTTAGCAGTGGGGCATCACAGGGTTTGTCCTTTGCTTCTGTAATTCATAGCGAGGTCTTAAAATATATTCAGAGTAGTTTCAGTCAATCAGCAGCAAATGATTTATCTTGTCAATCTCATTAAACAAGCGAAGGTGAAGAGCCTAGGAGATTTCATGAGTGGGAGTCACAAACTGGTGGGGGGGACTCAGGCCAATGAGCAGGAGGATGTTATATAAAGGTAGTCAAGTACAGACGTGCCATCTGTATGTTACTGGTTTTTAATGAGAGGAATTAAGATTATGTGGGGGGTGATATGTGAAGCTGACGCTGTGATGAAATTCACAGTTTTCCCCAGCATTTCAGTTTGAACTTTAGCTCCAGGATTTTCAGTTCTTAATTTTTAATTAAATTCATATTGACCATTGTTACTAATACCATCCTCCTAACTGGGCATGAGGTTTTACAGAAAGGAAAGCCAGCTGCAACCAGATGAATCCAGGTAGGAGAGCAACTGTGAATGCACTGATGAGCTTCCAACGGCAGTTCAGCTTCCTTACTGCTCACCTGCTTGAAAACACTGTGCAACCAAGGTTGCTCACAGAAAGAGCTGAGGATTCTTTTACATGGTCACGCATAAATGTGTATATTTGTGCCTTCCAAAATGCAACCTAACCCCAGAAACTGTACCACTGGCTCAGCTAGGCAAACATGCAGCTCAAGCAACACATTTTAATGGAATACTCACTAGCAGCTATTCAACAATACCTCCGTGAGCCTAACAGCTTTGGTAGAAAATGTGTCACATGATTCCAGTGAAACACATCAACAGAATCAGGATATTAGTGCACAACTGGTAAATGTAAACAGAGAAAACCATAACAAATAGAATTTTCCAGCAACAACAGAAGTTCAGCAAAGTTTAGTAAATATCCTGTTTGGATACAAACATCATTAAAAGCAGAAAATGCAGGAAATACGTAAGGCAAAAGTTTTATTTTCCAAAGTGTAAGTATGTCCTTAGCATAATTTAAGTAATCCATTGCATTTGCAATTCTGATTGCTACAAAACTGAAGGTAAACTTTTTGACTGCACCTATTGCACACATTCTCCACAGCTGTATAATAAAACCCTTCTGTATCAAGAGATTCTTCACTGTGATTAGCTGGTCTGTAGGAGTTCAGTTGAGTAGTTGACTTAATTATGAAAGATGCTACTTGTTTGCATCATTCTATTTTATAATCTGCGGCATATCACTCCAAGCTTGAGATTTCTTTTTGGCCAGCTCCATCCAGGATGGCTGCTCCGGCGCAGCATTACTGGCTTTCTTCAAGTGGCTTATCTCCTCCTTATCCACCAGTGCAGGTGATGGAGCTACTTTGAATAAAACACATGGACATTTTACACTTACTTGCTGTGCAACTTAACACCCTCTTTTATTAAATACCTTTTATTAAATGCCTTGCCCTGTGGTAGCAAATCTTTACATTGCACATGGAAGCTTCTTCTGCAATAGGTTATTGAGGAAATTACCATTCTGTGCTCTAAATAATACAGTGTTTTTCTCATCATTAATATCTTTTGATCCCTAAATTTACCAAAACTCAACATGATGACCTGGATTCCTTGCTCTGCCCTATGTTAACACCCAGGCCAAAGAAGAGAGTCTTTTCATTAGCTAAAGTATTCACTTGTGAATTCCTCCTTTACTCAGCCCCCAGCTCACAGGAATTTTATTACTTCAGAACTTCTGCCCTCCTTTCAAATTTTAATTTACCAAAGATATTTACAACAAACTCATTGTGGGAGGACTGATGGTCAGACAGCTTGTGATCACATCATTCCTCAGCTTGCTGAGGAAGCCACATTTAAATTGAATGCTATTGAAAATATTTTTGCTTACATTTTACACTGGGATAGTGCATTTGGGCCTCCGTCCTGTGAAAGGGCCTGGAGTTCTTGATTCACATTTCTTTTAACACAAGTTATTGGCTACCCCTTGTTACTCTTTTGTTTGTAATCAAATTGGTCAAAAGAATATGCCACCAAATAAAACCCCAGACGTGAGTGCTGAGAAAACTCTTTGCCCTGGCTGATGTGGGCCTGAGGAAGAGATTAGGATCTAGCCCCTACTCCTTTTGCAGCATACTCAAGCAGGATTTCTTCTGACAAGGTTGTGAGATAACAGCCTACATTTTAAGCATTTTGTTTCTTACCAGGGACATAATGTGACAGTGAATTGGTTCTCAGCAGGGGCTTCGCTTCAGACTTTGTGTCTTTCCTCTGTTCTTCAGAAGTGGTTTTAGGTGCCAAGTGTGAAGGTTTGCTCCATTGTTGCTTCACTGGCCCCTAGGCACACAGAGGGATAAAATCCAAGTAATGCAGGGAGAATGAGTTCAGTTTGGAAGAACACGAGCAAAAGAAGTGGATGGGGTGCCTGCCCCAGTCCAGCAGACATTAGCCCCAATCCTCTCCCTTGAGCTGATACCTGTTCAGAAAGTTATGGTGTTTTCATGTTAACATCCATGATACTCAATTTTATAAACTAAAACTATCTCTCCGTAACTCTTATTCATAATGGTATGAGTAGATAATTATAGTCTTCACTGCAAAATGTATTTCAAGTCCTTTGCACATCTCTACAAGCATACACAGGATTTGGAATCGGCCTCATTCTCTCATGTTTTCCTTCCATCTCCCAAATTTTGTGGGCTAAGGCACTGTATTTTTGGACAGTTGATGGCAAATGGATTTTTCATAAAAAAGAAATCAAACACATCCTCCAATAGATTTTCTTGCCAGTATCAAAAACTACCCCAAAGTGATAGTGCCTGGTGCCATGTGGGAGAAAGAGAAAGTGGGAGTAGTACAGTGGCACCAAGCCTCACATGCTGCAGTCAGAGGCATCTTGGCATGTTTCTCTGTTAGCTGCTATAGGGAAATAAAATGCATGGCATGAATTTCAGGGATCATTGCCAGCTAAAATCTGGAGTTTCCTGTTCTGACACAGAAACTGTATTTTGGGATCATGTTGGGCATTACTGCAGTTCAGAAGTTTGCCTAGACATCTTATTAGGTATTATTTCTTGTTAATCTAACCACTGCTATTTTTCATCATCTAGAAATCTTCTCTTATTCCTGGATATACTACACCTATCTGGGGTTCTAGCAGCACCACCTAAAGTAAGAAAGTCCCTAAGAGAAATCCCCATTTGCATGGGGATTGCTATGCTGGTATAGGACATACATGCTCCTACATCAGAGCAGGTCTTATTTGTGCAGGATGCAAAACAGGCAGCAGGGTAGTGTTCTGGATTCATGCCAAGCACTTCTGCTGGCACAGCTTTGTCATCTGGGGAGATCATTTGCTACAGGTATCACCCTGTTTTGCATGGGATCTCTGAAGAGGCAGTGTCAGCCCATATTCTATGGTATGAATTCCATGGCACCACATGGGCTTCTGAATTATCCATATACAGGGAACCAGAATTTATATCTTGGCACTCTTGGCAAGTGCAAAAGTTATTTTTATCATATTTCACTTCCCAAGGCTCTAAAAATTGTTACCTAGGAGCTTCTGGGACCAAGCTGTTCATTCAGTGTTAAATCAGTCAGGAGGTATAAGAGGTTCAATGAAAGGCTGTGCTTAGAAGGGTAGTTAGAGAGAACATATTTCATCTGCATTGAGAAGGATCAGAGACTACAATTTAGCACCTCATTTTGGATATTTTAGCATGCAATACACATGTTAGATCTGGTAGGTATGCCAAGAGATTTTACACACTTCACATAGTTCCAGGATTTCTTGGAGATACAAAATTGCATATCTGAATAATCAGAGAACTTTGAATCTGTGACACAGTTATGAGAGCAGTGTCTTTGTTAGTTACAGTTACACTCATTAAGTATCTGTAATCATAATGGCATGACTGGTTACATAGCAGTAGATCCAAAGAATACTACAGGAGGTGATACAAAAGCATCACAAATTTGTACTGCAAGTACCTCTGTTTGTTCCTTTCCTTTATTCTGTTTCTCCGGATTTGACTTATTTTTTGGAGCCACAAGCTTTTCTCTGTCGAGTTCCTTCTCCTGATGCATGCCCCTCTGCTTTTGCCTTGCAATGGAAATCCAGGCTGGCTCTGTAGGAGTGTCAGGATCTCTTCCAGAGTCTCTGGCAGCCACGGAGGAAGGCACGCTTTTCTCTGTTGACAGATTATTTATGTACATGGTTATAGGAAAAAGAGTTGTAATCAGCTTCAGCTCATACTTTCTCAATATACTGATTGGTCCCAGGATATGAAACCAGCCTGGGTAAATAGGAAGTCTGTTTAGTTTGGTCTCCAGAGAGCAATTTTCCCACGCTCACAGGTTTAAGTTATCATTCTACTGGTGAGAAATGCTTTGCATCTTTGTTCAGCTGGAGTCGCAGTGTCACTGCCCTCACGTGAGGGAGATGCAGAAGCATGAATCAAACTTCACTGATCTATCCATTTCCCAAGGTCTGCCCCTTCTGCTCCCTCTTCCACGGTATCTTAGAGACAAGCAGCAGACAATTCAAAGACGGACACAAAGGCACTGTGGTGTTGCAAAGGCAACCTTTTCCCCACTGTGGCTGCCCTTGGCTCCCACTCTTCTGATGCCCATGCAGCAGCAGCCCATGCCTTAGTCTAGTTCCTGCTTTCCTTCCACCCCTTTAGGAGCAGCCTCCCCCCCCAGCTCCGTGGGGTCTGCAGGTGCCGTGGGTGCCTGTGCACAGCAGTCTGTGGTGTCTGAGCACACGGAAGTACTGCTAAAACCACAGAGTGACTTTCTGGTCTTTTGATGTGAGGTTTACATCGGTTTATCCCTGCTGACGCTGACCACGCCCTTCACTGGGGCCAGTAACTTCCATTGTGCTCTACCAGAACTGAGACTTCCATGACACAAAATGAAGAAGACTATTTCTGGAGAAGAAAGTCAAAAGTGCTACTCTGCTAACCTCACAACTGCTACCCAAGGACGTGCAGAATCCAGGGTTATAGGAAAGAGAAATACCCTGTATTCAAATACTCTGAGAAGGGAAATCCTGTCTATTCACTGAACAGAACTGGGTCAAGAGAATAGCCTCAGCAGCTCCATTGGCTCCATCACCCTGGTTCTCCATTGTTTGACTCACACTGAACACAAAACTGAGTTTCCCAACTAATGGTAGAGCTTCCGTGTAGTTTAGATGAGGAACAAGAACAGGACTAACAACCTTAGACCCAAGAAGGTTGATTTCACCTTTCCGGGCCATTTCTGGCCACTGATGTATCAAAATTTACAGAAGGCTCTTTCAGAGCAGAAGTTAAGTTTCTTGTCCTCAAATCATGTGTGGTCCCACTCTTAGGACAGTTTGTTACTTAGTCAGTGTCCTGCTCAGGGACCTGGGAGGAGGCAGACCCAGCCAGAAAGGATTCCTGCCCTAGGGTCCCTTGGGGGCTCAGCTGCTCTGCTGATGTAGAGCCAGCCACGAGACCCTGTGGAGCTGTCAGACACATTTCTGGAGAGCTGTGGTCTAGTTCGGCGGAATGTGGCCCTGATCTGGAAAGCAGGCAAATGTCTCTGAAGGCACATTTGAGATGCTGCATGAAGGCATGGGAGATAAAAGGGATGACGCTCTCCCAAGAGCTGGAGTCTGCCAACATAGGCATATTATGAAAGCCCACAAACTTGCTTTGCTCAGGGATTTTCTCAAGTCATTTTTATGCCTCACCAGAGAGAGAGTAGTTATTTGAACAAGCAAACATTGTAAAGCCTATGTCAGCTAAAAAAATGAAAAAGAGAAAAAACCCCATGCTTTAATGACAAAGCAAGATGTTTTGCCAGCTGATGCCTGCATTTCCCTTCACGTTCATCTCATGCAATCTTGCAAGAAAACCTCTAGAAGAAACAAGCCAGAAGTCCAGCTGTGCAAATGCAGGACAGATAAAACAGGGCCCCTGAACACTGAAAAAGCTTCCCTCCCTCTTGCACAGCATGTTACTCCAATTCTCTGCATCTCACCTAACCCCCATCTTTGCATGACAACAGCTGTTCCTCCCATAATCTTTTTCCCACCACTGTCTTTTTTTGCCTTCCGCTGGCTCTCCTTGCTTCATTTTTATCTCATTTTACAGGATGATGAAGAATAAGGCTGGGAGAGAACTCAATATGTCATGTAGTCTATCCTTCATTTGCAAGGCAAGATCAGCTGAAAGATCTGTTTCATATAAACTATTTCCTCACAAATATGTATCTATCTAACTGTGCAAAAACAGGACAGGTCTGAGAGTCTCCCTTGGCAACCTATCCTATGGCATGGCTCTTTTTTTCTCCTATTGTTTTTTTTTTTGCCTATTGGGTAAGTGAAATCTTCCTTGCTCTAATTTAAATCCTTATCTACTTCTCCTACACACTATGGACACGAGCAGATTACTCATAGTCTCCTTGCAACAGCCTGTTATGCATTTGAAGACTTAGACCATGTTTTTCCTGTATTTTTAACTTTTCTGATTAATCATATTCTCTAGATTACTCTTCCTTTCGTAGGAATTGTCCTAGTTTGGTCCAAATCTCTTTCAATATGACGGTCAGAACTGGCACTTGAGATGAAATGGTGTTAGCATCACCTGACATGGAAGGACTACACCACTTCACCTGGAATGGTTTTCTGTACACATCAGTCAGTGCCCCTTAACTTCCACAGCTCTCCAAGATAACCACTAGCAAGTCAAGGTCTACTAGCCCATCTTCTCTCAGTATCTTAGGACAAACCTCATTAGGATCTTCATAAGTAAAACCACACAGTTGAAATGATGTGGTATCTGCCATCGCACTCCCTCCTTTGCTTGCAGCCATGCTCTTGAACCCATCTGCACCTCTTTAGCTGGTGGGCAATTTGGGCAGGACTTATTAGTGCATTGCCCAGTAAAACCAGGTGCTCCGCTTCATCAGCTCCCAAAGCACTCCTGTGGCACACGGATGGGCTGGCACGACTGAAGGTGATGTCCAGTGTCCCTCAGAGCTGAGGAGCAGCTCTCTGGCTGTACAGCTGCAGACACACCGCCACATGCATCCTCTTCCACCACCTCTTTACCTTCCTTCAAAGTCTTTCATGTCTTGGTGCTCAAAAACTCCAGTGTCTTTATCCTGAAGGTCCTTTTCAATTCACCCACACTTTTTGATGATACTGGGAACCTGGCTTCTGCCTTGATGCTGCTAGTGATGTACATCTTGGTTGCTGTGACTCCAAATCCCCCCTTTGTGTTTTGTCCCATTTTCCTTGTCACACCACAGGAGCTTTATGTAAACATCAAGGCTGTTCCTCTTCTGCTTCCACCATACAATCCGCACTGACAAAATGACTGCTATGCCAGGCTCTATTTACTGCACTACATGTAATGGTCTTATTGCTACCTGTGCTTCCATTTCTCTGTCATCCTCATGAACTTAGGATTCATCCTGCTGTTATTTCACTGTGCATTGCCTGGCACAACAGGGTTCCCAGTCCTGCAGTGATATGTCTAGAGGATGGTATTATAACAGTGTTTTTCATAAGGCAGATGCTCTAACAAAGGCACCAAGCACCCTTACTCTTCAGGCAGTTCTCCCCAATGAGATGCCAGATATCCTAGTCATGCCAATTAGAAGGCAGGCAAATTAGAGCCAGGTATCATTCCGTAAGAGATGGTATCCAAATGTCCCTTTGATAGTAGGGAACAAAAGCTCTTCATCATAATCTTAAAGATTTTATATGTATCTGTGCAGACCAACTTAGGACACCAGAGTAGTATTACCTACAGAGGATCAAGAACTGATCTGCTGCTGGGACAGGCTTTCTTGTGTCTTTATGCAATTACATTCTGCCCTTGTTCCCTTGAGAGTCTTTACTGCAGAAAGCCAGACAGGCAGACAAGGCAGGGAAATGCCTTATCTTCTGAAAAAAAACATCAGATGCAACCCACACAGGATTTGCTACCTCAGTCAGCCAGAATTACTGTAAGGGGTAGAAGAGGCACATTCACTATTTATTATCTTTCCCATTGCCCAGAGGTCCTTTACATCCTCCCACCTTGAATTAGATAAGGTTTCTTGGCAGTATATATGCACCATTGTTCCAGCCAGAAGGATGAAAGGTGGTGAAGTAATCCAGGAGATAGGATGGTGAAGTGAACTGGCAGTTTAAGGTGACCTGAGACTGTCCTATGAAGCTCTTGGTACCCTCAGGGACACAGAGAAGCAAAAAGCTTTCTCAGGAAGTGACTTTTCTCAAGGGAAGTGCTGCTCACACATCTTTCTCGGTTCATGACTGTCTGATCACCTTGAACAAGCTCTGTCTTATCTAGTCATGGGATAGTCCATGTGCTTTTATGGTTCACCACGTGGCAAAGCACAGCATTTAAGGAACTGGGTAGTCAGAGTGGAAACAAAAGTATTCAAAAGGACCATTTTAATTCCTGCTTCTGCTGCATGTCACATGCACAGCAACTGGCACAGAAACTCCCAGCTAGTAAATGCCACTCTTAGGGAGATAACAAAGTAGTACAAAATGCAAGCAGTGCCATCCTCCATCCGAAGCTGAGTCAGTTTTGACAGACCACAGCCACCACAAATGCCCTGTGTTTCACTTCTCCTTTGTCGAAGCAGGGCTGAGCCTCTTCTTTCCGTGTTATGCTTGAGAGATTTTCAGAATAAAACTAAAATCTCAATAATACTCTTCATTTCATATTACAACATGTTATTTTAAACAATGCGCTATTCAACTCATTATTTAATAACTTCATAAACTAATAAAGGATATTGCTGGCAGCAATTTGTCTCTCATTCATTCACAGTTTTAACCTCGTGATTGCATCTTTCTCTGGTTTCCTGGGAGCTGGCTTGGCCTCAGGCTTTTTTGAAAGAGAAGAGCCCCTTCTTCTCCTTTGGATAAGCCACCAACAATGGAAAGATACCAGGCCAGAACTTGTCAAGCCAGTCTGTGCATAATGTCACCATGTATTAAAACCAGCAATTAATGTAAGCTGCTGAGGTCTTCTGCTGCCACTTGAAACCACACCCAGAGGCTGCTGAAGCCTTCCCTTCGTGTCTTCCCCACAGCCACCAAACACACACAGGACAGTCACAAGATCAGCTGTTCTGTCTGCATTCTTCACCACTTCCACAGCTTCCAGACCAACCACTGAGGACAGGCTCTGAAGCCAAGTGAACCATAGCCACCTCCTCAATTCCCTCCTTAAGATCAGAATCCCCCCCAGCTCTCCTCCACCGGGTCTGTCAGCAGCAGGGCTGGCTGCCTCAGTGGTCCTCTAGAAGGGGGAAATTCCCCTGCTCCAACCCCATTTAATGCAGGTATCTGTTTCCCTTAGTATCTTACTAAAACAGCTTTCTTTTTTCCCTCAGACTAAAGCTCTGATCTTATAGATGAAATTTCTTCAGCCTAAATATTGTGGAAATAAATTTGTATACTTCTCACTGATATTTCGATATTATCCTGTAATGCGTGTCAGACTGGTTGTATGAACAATAGGATGAAGATAAAACATTAATCGTTATGTACAAAAGGAGCTATGATTGACTTGTTATTTTGCATGGGTTTGTACACACACACAGAAAGTGAAAGAAAAATACATACCTATTTCTGTCTCTTGACAGACAGATATACTTCATGTATTCAAATGTACCCCTCTGTGTGTGCTGCTTAGAGGGATAAACAGAGCAAAGATATTTAAACATTACCCTGAGATTTAGGGATTAACTTTGTCTTTTTTAGAGATGGCCTCAGATTTCTTTAAATCTGAGACCTGTTTTCTTTAGATCTAAAAGCCTCTGTGCACACAAATTGTAGCAGAGGTTCTTTATGACACACAAGTCTCATACTTGGAAAAGAACATCTTATGCCTGCAAGGACTGCAAAGAGTGGTTACTCTTGCCGTACAGCTGTGCAGGCAAAAGGTCAGAGCCAGAATTTAGAGTCTTTTGCAAGTCAAACCACTAACGGCAAGCAAAGCTAGCTTGTGGATTCCCTGAGTGTTTAAAAAGCAAACATACTCAAAACTAATCCAAACAACTTTACACAGGGAGATAACACCCTCTGCATGTAAGTGTCATTGTTTTATAACACTACTTATGCATGCATATTTAATTCCACACTGTTGTATCTTTGCTCATTTATAAAACTCTAGTTATTTTAAGAAGGGCTTTACAAATGCATATACCACTTAGAATATCCTGGCCTACATATTTCTCTTTGTTTATTAAAGCACTACATGCATTCATGTCAGTATACACACCCAATTCCTTAATTTCAGACAAAGCCATGCTAAAGGATTTGGTTTAAGTATTTCTGACATTTCTTTCTTCCCTAAGCTGCTCTGAGAGGTATTTGACTTTTGATTGCATCTATACCACCGATGCCAGAAGAATCTTTTTTACACAAGAAACTGCTGTTTGCATCAAAGTCTATTTCACTGCTGGAAAACAGCCATGTTGCAAAATAGCCTGACACAATGGAGAAAGCAACTTCTTTTGGGAAAAAAAAAAAAAAAAAAAAGACAGCTTGTTTTTCAGCTGTAGCCAGGACAGCATTAAAGCAATGTCTTTTTGATGTAGAGAAAAACATTTTTCTTGTCATTCCAGAGCCTGTATTTGCCAGACAATACACACCAATTTAATTCACCATTACATCCATCGTTCTTCCCTGAGCTGTTTTTCTCTTTTTAGAGGATGTCTCCCCACTACAGTCCTCAGTCGCTGATTTTTGTTTATCCTAATATGCAGATTCACACAAGTATTGCTTATGGTTTTGCTCTCGTAATAACCTGTTAACATATGGTAATTGTTTCTGCCCTTTACAGGATTTATAGCAAAGTGTATCGACTCTAAACAACAGAGCTTAACCTTTTAAATCTTGCAAAGACTTGTGCTTTTAGCTCCAGAAACCTAAAAATTACTCCTCCTGGGGTGACTTATTTCACACAGACATGAAAGAGCTTCCTTGCAGCCTGACAGAGGTAAAGCAATCCCTCACTAGTTCCCCAGAAAGCTCTGGGGAGCAGGAGTGCTGCTTTCACCTGGTGTGGTAAGCCAGCATCCCATCAGCTCTCCTGTTCCTTTGGTACCAAGAGTGCTGAAAAGCTAAAATGTGAACTGAATGAACCACATTGCTCCTGCTGACCTAATGACACAGCAAACTGACTTTTTTGAAATGAGTGCACATGAGAAGGGAACTGCATCCACTTGTATCACCATTTCACAGCTTGTCTTCTTGCTCAGCACACGTATTTCCTAATATGCAGTGGGAAGAAACTCCCTGACAGCATAAAGTGTCTCCTGATGGTGACCACAGCTCTTCGAAAGGCTGACGAACTCAAGGGCAAGGAGAGGGCTGGGTGGGTGTAAGACAAAAAAAGGAAGTGAGTGTCCAGGCAGATCAGAAGGCCAGAGATGCCTGATAAGACACATATGATCCATGAAGGGCTGCTGTGTTGATTGTGTTTGTCAGATTTCTCCTGTTTGCAGTTGCGAAGACACGGTCCTGACTCACTGAGCGGAGGGAAACTTCTCAAAGAGCTTAAAATGATGTTTGGGCAGGGCTATTGCCCTGCTAAGTCCTCACTGCATCCCATGACTCAGGATCCTATGCCTCACAGAGGGACATCACTTTTGAGGTCACTGTGAGATTTTTCCCAATAAAGCTGGTGTGGAGCCAGGGCACTCAGAGGAGGTGGGCATACCTCATTCACCCATGACTTCAAGTGGCCATGTCAGGCTGATGTGGCAACTTAGCACAAGGAGGTGCTTGGTCAGGTGTCTAAAGAGAAAGGTCTGCAGTGGGTCGGGTCAGCATGGAGAAGACTGCTTTGTATTTAGAAAACCCCTTCTGCATCCTGGCATGCCCTCATATCAAAACCCTTTACCAAGCAAACCACAGCTGGAAATACCTGGAGAGCTGTCACAGCAACACTTTTAGCAAAACTATTTGCTTAAGTTGATACAGTAAGTGGGGCAGTAGATAAGGAAGAAAACTAATTGACATCACAGACCAATCTGAACCATAATTTTAAACAACCGCAGGTCAGACAGATATGGTGTAAGACTCTCAGGTGGAGGGGAACAAAGCAGGGCTTCTTAACCCTGTTTCAAATTCCAGATGCACGCATCCCTGCCAGAGAGACCAGGGCACAACTCCCACCCACAGATCCTATTTTGCAGAGGGCAGTCCTGCAGCTCAGGGCAGGAGTGTCCTTCATCTTAGGGCTGAGGAGCCACAGAAGCCTGGAGGAGAAATGTGCTCCCTGGCTTCATTTCTTCCCCTTCCTCCTTCTCCAGCACTCATTGTCTTTCACTGCAGAAAGACACCCCAGTCCATCTGCAGGCACTCTGGGACTCAGCAAGAGGAATGTGGTAAAGGGCTGTGCGAGGGAGCACTGGTGCTCCTGCTGCTCTCCTCCATACCCTGCCAGAACAACCCTACTATGCTAGCTCTTCTCCTCTCTTGTCCCAGTGTGACCCTCCCCAAAACCTCAATCCATCAGAGATGTGGGCATCACTACAAATAATCAACTACTCAGGGCAGCACAGAGGGGAAAATGCCTTCAAAGGGAATGTTGGGATTATATACATATATATATAGATAGATATATGGATATATAGGTATATCTATCTCCTGCCTTGCCTGCAGGGTGTGGGGAGGCTCTGGCTGGGTGGCTGTGGGGACCTCATCCAGCTGTGGATCTTAATGAATCCCCTCCTTTATGATGGCAGGGAGAGCAGGAAACTGTGAATATGGCCAAAGTCTTGCAAATATGTCTGTGATGCTGTGGCAGAGGACAACTGGAATCAGATGTCTCTCTGGGCATCAGCAAGTTCCCTCTGGGGCCAGGAATTGACTTTTGTCCCCCGAGAGGACAAGTGGCCTCCTGTGCCCTGACATCTTCTGTCTTGGTGTTTCCCTACTCCAAAGCTCAGAGACTGACCCCAACCAAAGAAGAGCAACCAGATGGGGGGGGAGCTCTGCAATAGCACAGAGGAATCTTATCATTTGCTTGGCCAACATCTTCCCACATTCTTAACATCAAACCCATGCCCAGACAGGTCCACGACAGGGAAGACTTTTCTTCCATGTATCAGAAGACCTAAAGATTTATTTTTTTCCCCTTTTGGCTGTTCTCTGAAGTGGTGTCCTGCTAGAACTGCTTGAATGTGCTTCACCTAACTTGTTTACTGTCATTGCAAAGACCTCAGACAGTGGTGCCACTTCTGTCTTTTCTGTTCTCTGCCTGTAGCCCACAGTATATTAGTCTCCAGAGGTCTGATTTTTTAAACTCTAACCCAATTATATAATACAGACTACAGGGTGAAATATAACAATCTGCAGTAGACACAATCTTGTGGTCTCTCCTGGCTTTGAACTCCAGGAAGCTGCAGGGTTGTTAATTTTTGTTTTAAACAAGGAATGAGTAACGATAAAGATGGATAAATAAATAAGAAAAGCTCACAGGAGGCAATAAAGAAATGGTGTGTTTACCATGGAAGGCATTGACGGGGTCTCATTGCATTTCTGCCTCAATGCTGTGCTGAAAAAGAAGGTCTAGAGGTCTGAGTCACTCGTCCTACACAGGGCACTACACTTAATATGTGCTCTTGGATTTTGAATTACCATGCGGCAGCTCTAAATGGGGACACTTAGCGGCTTGCTATTTCTGTTTTCCAATACTTGCTAGTGTAGTTTATCTTTTGAGTGTCGCTTTGAACATCCTTTAAACAATACCTTGAAATTCAAAAATCAGAGGTAAAAATATCTTATTCTGTCTGTTGTTTCTTCCCTGCTGTCTTTTTGATAATCTTTTTCAGCAAGGGAAACTAAGGGAGCAGCATCACTGAAGGCAGAGCCATCAGCTCGTGCTCACCAGACAGACACAACAGTGCTGCCTCATGCTCTCTCATGGGTAAGGTCACTCTTTGCAGGTGAAGGTAACTGTAAAGTTTTGGGAGTCTTACCAGGCACTTTACAAGAAGCTGACTGTTTCTCCAAGTCTCTGTCTTCATTTCTGGATTCAGGAGAGTGAATAGCTTTGTCCTGCTTCTCCTTGCTTGCAGTATTGTTTGGAATGGTTATGCTTTGCAACACTGGCTTTTTAGGCAATGGAGGTTTGCTACTAAGCTGTTCCGAGGATTTTGCTTTGGGTTTGATCTTTTCATTTAAAGAACCACCAATACTTGTATTGGCTGTTTTTCTGATCTCTACCTTATCACCTCTTAGAAAGGAAGTCAATCCCTCATTTTCTAAATTAAATTCTGCACTGTATCTTTTAATCCCTTTTGATTCTGGTGGTGAGTTGTCTTCATATTTCAAGGACAGTGAGGTGGATCTAAGTTTCACTTGAAAAGGACTTTTATCTTTACAGCTTGGTTGATTCTGAGATACCGCTGGAGAATTGCTTGGCATTGGTACTGCATCAACAGCTGGGGAAACATAACCAGCCAAAATTTCTGTAGGTTGGCCTGTGTTCTCAGAGTAGGACTCTGGCAGCAAAGTCTGCTTTTTGTTGCTACTTTTTTCCTCATCCAGATCTGATCCCTTCTGGAAGTCGTCCTGCCGCTTCTCATTTCTTGAGGAGGCCTTTGCTTTGGACAGGAAGAATCCAGTATTTAATGGGCTTTCCAAGTCTGATCTTTCTGAGAAATGCAGGCTTCTGGTGCTTGGTCTCTCCCGTGCAAAAGAAACAGAAAACTTTTTGAAGGCATTGAGTTCATTGACTGCTTTTTCAGCTTTCTTCCCCAAGTGTTCCTCTTTGTGGACCAGTGACTGACTGATCACCTTACCAGAACCAGCTGGCTCCTGTGCAGTCTTTATTTTCTCTACAGAGCAGGAAGTAGATGATTCCATCTGCACTGAGGAAGCAGGATGTGAAACATGGAATGAGTCTGTGGGCTGGGAAGAACCCATGAAAAACTCCTTGCTGGACTCTGGCAATGGAGTAAACTCTTTGTTTGCCTCTTTATAACAGGGCATTTCCACAGGTACCTGATCATCCTTCTGTTTATTTTCTTCTGACCTTCCCAAGCAAACAAGACTATTCTTACTAATTGAAATATTTTCTTTAGATGGTAATTTATTTAATGGAAACATAGTAGGAAGCTCCTTATTTTCTAAATTTAAAATACTGATTGACATGTCCCCAGACAACAGAACTGGTGTTTCTGAGGAATCTTCTTGCCTTTGTACATCTCTGTCTGAACTGGAGTAGGAAGAAGTTGCAGAGTCTTTGCCTTCTGTCAGCAGTGAGGACTCAGGCTCCCCACATGTCATCTCCAGTGTTGGCTGGCAGTCCTCCAGCTTATTCTCTGGTAGCAGGGTTTCCTGTCCAACAGCAGACTCGGAAGCAGGCTGAGTCATCACGGGTCTCAAAGCAGAGGGGAGGTCCTCAGGCATTCTGGGCTTTGGCCAGGAAGCCACATCCTGCGTTGTAGCTGTGCTGCACGGCAGTTCTTGATTGCTGGGTTTGAATACAGCATCATCCTCTTCATCTTCCTCTGGGGTACAGCTCAAATCAGTCAGAGATTCAGACTGGGTCCTCTGAAAAAAAAGAAATTCAGAAAGCCCCGTCATCATGTACAGCTTCACTGTTTTTCTTACTCATCATTACTTTTACAGCTGAGATCTTACAGAGGAAGGCAATACTTGCCTCCAATGCTGAGCTTGCAGTTTTCTTAACCTACAGACTGGATGCTTTTTAATTAAGCAGATCCTGGTATAACGCAGTTAACCAATATAAAAGCAATGAGAGACACTTCCTTCTGCACAACTAGTGCTTTCATGCCTTTGTGGATGGGAAGTCCATCAGAACGATGGCCATTGGACAGTCCTTGGCAATTGATTCTACAGAGCATACTGCCTATCTTGGGCTGCTCTTAGGCAAAAAGCAACACTTGAAAGAGAAAAAGCTGTCCCTTTATATTTTGCTACTCCATACTAGCATTAAAAATAAAACAACCCATTCTTCCTAAAGCATGACTCTGAAGAGGAAAGGGTATGTAGAAGGAAGAGCAAAAGCCTAACAAATCCATTCACTTATGACACTCCATTCCAGCTGAGTATCTGCCCCATATGGCAGTCTTGTGTCTAATCCCACTGTCATACAGCATTATAGCCTTGCCTCCTTTGTGTAAAAGTCGTATTTTCCTTTCAAGAGTTAACCTATTTGATAAAAGTTTATAAATTCATATGTAGTTAAAAAGTTTACAAATTCATGTGTAGTTATCTGTGAGGTCTTGTGATTAAACTTGATGTGAGGACTGGCTAAATACACAGGATTATCTGAAAGCACGGTACTGAGCTGCTGAATATGCCTTTTCATATGGTGCCTGTATTAGCTCACGGTTTCACCGTAGTGTGTTGGGTAAATATGTACTTTGGATGTAGGCCCTAATTCTAAGAACACAAAAACTGCACTTTAAAGATATTTTAGGGTGCTTACGGCTTCTAGTTTTGCAAACGCAATTGCAAAAAAAAACCAATTGCAATGCCACCTGCATTCACACTCCATATACACAAGGATATAAAAGCAGAAGATATCAGTTAGCCAGAAGCAAGGTGCACATGCAGAGTTGGGCAAGAAAATATTCAAAATTATATTATCAAAACATATGAACACTCTCCATGGGAATCCAGAAGGGCTCAGTCAGCTGGCAGTTTATAGGCAGTCTGGACAAAGCAATCGTATTTCAGTAACAATGTTAGAATGGAAGAGAAGGATTGATCGGTGAATTATTGCTTTATGTGTTTTTCTAAATAACTGGCCTCATCATTGTGCTGCTCACAGTGGTGCTCTACTGAGCTGAAGGGTCACTCACAGATTTGAAAAAATACAGAGTATCAGCTGAGTAATATTTTGAGGCAGAGGGAATAATATTTCTGGTAATAAGCGAGCCAAATTAATGGTTTTACTGTACTTAAAACATTGGAGAAACCCACAAAAAATAAAGTACAAATACTGTAGTAAAAGCTGAAAACTTTAGTGCTAAAAGAGAGAAAGGAAAGAAAGAAAGAAGAAAAACTAAGCTATGCCCTTCACAAAATATGAAAAAGAATGAGATAAATGGTGTTTAAAAGGATGGTTTAGAAAAAAAGATGGTTTTCTTAATACTATATGCTTTTTAATAACCTTTTTAAAATAGTATGCACTTCCATTTTTATTGTGGGTTTGCCTTTTTTTTTTTTTTTTTTTGGTTAAAACTTACTTTAAATCTCTGTAGGGCTTGTAAAGGATTTAGAAATTTTGGGGCAGGGAGAGGTCTGAATTTAGAACAGTCTTAATGCACAGAAATTGGCTCCAATTAATAGGCCAAAACTTACTCTTTCTGTACTTTTTGAAAATATAAAACCAATTATATTTTGGAAGTTAAAACTCCTCCATGAGTAGTCTCCCAAAGACTCAAGATTTTACAGGATAACCCAGACTAGAAAAAGTACACAAATTGATCATAACACTTCAAAAGAATCTTTTAAGTAAGAAATGAAGCAGTCAGTCCAACTTCTGCATCACAAACAGGATACTAAATTGTATTTTACAGTGAATTTAAGAAGAAATTTTTACATAAACCACTGCATCAAAAGCTAGCAGGTAAACTCATAGTATTTAATCTGTTCCTAGTGTCTACTTCAGATACTCATCAGATAGCAGCTATTAAAACCCAATGAAACATCCATGCTGCAAACTGACTTTATCATATGTGAGTTTGAAGTACAAAGTCCAGTAAGAACTTTCTGAGTTTGTGTCAAAAGTGTCACTGTTTATTTTCACATGTACCTGAGAAAATGTTCTTATTCTATTGGATCTCTGGTTCCGGGGTTTTATTAAAAGCTTATGCTTAGCAGCAGAATTATCCAAGAAAGCAGAAAGCTCAGGTGGAGTGTCAAAATTGGCTGCAGGGGACATAGTACTGTCAGATGACCGGGCAGTTTCAGTTTTGGTACTTCCATGCCTAGTGAACAGCTGACCATCTGTAGAGCGAGATCTAGAAGAAGAACCCAATGTAATCTGAAAAAAAAAAAGAAAATCCCGAAATGGAGAATCAAACAAAGAAACAAAGACACAAAAATAACAATCTACAAATAAGTAGCCATGTTTATTACCATGTTAAGTTTGCCTCTTTTTCTTTTTGACATTTCTTTAAAATACGTTGCATTTCCTAATGTTGCATGTGATGTACTGTTGTTAGCAATTCTGCATTTTTAGCTGCTTGAATATTTTGATATACTGTCCAGTGGGAAGGAGCAAACCCCATCTAACTGGAAGATCTAAAGCACAGAAATACATGGCCAGCATGTTTTAGAAGACAGATTTTTGAAGAGTACTCAGTTACAGAACCTAAAGGGCCATTTTCCTTTCTAGGTCTGTCCTCCAGAAAGTGGCACTGACATTTGAGTCAACTTGTGTTTTTGCTTCATGTATTTATATCTGCATTTACTGGAAATGTAAAGTTTCATTATTAGACTATTCTGGGGAATGAAGTGATGGATAATTCCTACTAGAGGCCAATAACCCAACCAGAAACAGCTCCTGAATGCTGCAAGGGGTGTCATACTTTCACGAAGCTGGAATTCAGCTTGCCTGTGAGCTTCACCAAAAAGTCCCCTAGTTCCAGGGATGATGCAAAAAGGACACTGGAAAATTTATTAAAAATTACTCTAAAAAGGGCTCCTCCTTTCTCTCAGATTCAGTTTTGCAAATAGGCAAAATGCTATTTCCAAACTCTCTGTCACAGCATTAACATGACCTCAGGACAGCTCATGACAGCACTCCCTTTGTAGGCTCGAAATTCCGTTTCATTTCATTGGAGGAGATTTTCTCCTTCGTCATGCTCTCTTCTGTGGGCATTCTTCTTTCTTCTTCTTTCTTTTTTTTCTGGAAGTGGTATTTTGCTAAGGATGGTGGATGGGAGAAGGGAGGACAGGCTGGTGTTCATTTTATTTTGGGAGGGAAAAAGCATCAGCATTTTCTGCAAGTAGAGTTCTGCAATATGAACTGCAGCCCAAAGATGCTCTGTAGTGTATTGAGGGTCTGCTACAGCTTGGTCAATGGCCAGGGGAAAACTCCCATTGATTTTAGTAGAGGCTGGATCCACATCTTCTAATCATACTTTCTACTTAAGAAAAAGAAGGTAGCTCAGACATGCTGAATAATGGATGCTCTCATTAATTTTAACTCTACAGTATCTGCAGTCTAGTAGTCAAACACGACTAATGTACAACAAACATTACACATTAGTGGTGGCTGCATTATACATTAGTACCTAACAGTGAATACATTGACATTTCAGCTCCATGATAAAGACACAGCACATGTTCTCTTTCAAAGCATGTCATTATTTGCCTGCCTTTCTTCTGGCTCCTGCTTTTCCTCGAGAACTTTGCATGTCTTCTCCTTGGCAGCGCTCAGTGTTGGCCATTGTACTGGAAAATTCAAAATCCGGTTTCTCACTTAAATTTCAGCAGCCTCAGTGAACGCCAGCTCTGAGCCGGCTGCAGAAGTTGTTTGTCCCAAGAAGTCTGGCTTTGACAAAGCCTACTGGAGAAGGAAAGAGCTGGCAGACCCCTTTCTCCAAATCTCATGTGCACATGGCTCAGTCGTCCTTCAGGTGGTCATGCTAGGTGGCACAAGGTGGGGGGCCAGGAGGAAACCCCCTCCCCAAAGCCCAGACAGGAGAGTTGTGATTCCTTTCTTCAATCCAGAAAAGCTCCCAAGACACAGCAAGGTGTCACTGCTGCCCAAAACGTCAGGGCTGGCTTGTACAAAATTCCTCGGCCCTGTGAACTGCTTTCCTCTGATTTCTAGAAGCAGGGCTAATTTCTCCGAAATGCCAGGTAGTAGATCCTGTGGTTTGGGAGGAAAGCCTTCAGATGGAGCTACATTCTGGCTGCACTCTCAAACTGGCATGGGATGAAGAGAATTCTGAGCTAAATGATAGGGCATGTGGAAAAAGCTAAGCAACTGTGTAGTCACTGCTACGACTCAGGAGTCAGCAAGTGAATCAAAAAGTAATGTTAATGGAACAACAGGGAGACATAAATCCTCTTTTAGCAAACATGCATCTGGACTGGGCACAATTACGGTGAGCCCATAACAGATTCCAAGAAATACTTTCTTCATGTGTTCTTTTGTTTTTATTTAAAAATTATTAATATTGCACTGCATATAAGCAGTTTTTTCAAACAGCTTCATGTGGAATCTAAGAAGTAAGGCCAGAAATCTTTGCTGAGCCCTGCTGCAGCTGGTCCTGAAATACATTTTGCATAATTACCAAGAAATGGTCAGCTCAGGACTAGTTTCTCTATTTCATTTCTGCAATTTCCCTCCACCCTTCCTCCTATTTCTAGTAAATGCTCTTCCCTCTACCCCCTGTGTTGTTTCCACCACGACTCCAGCTGCGGACAGCTAAAAGGGACTCTTCAGAGCTTTTCAAAACAGCCCTTTAATCAGCCAGAACGGCTGGCTGCTGATTGAAGAAAGCCATCCATGTGCCTATACTTGAGCTCTGAAAAACATCACTTCAGCAAAATTCACAAACAGAATCTGTCTGAAGGCTGAACTCAGACTCCTAAGCAGCAATGTCAGCCACTATCATCAGGCAAACACTTTCTGTGTCAGTGTGAGGTAACTGTGTATTTAAAGCAGGGTCTGGGCAGATTTCAGAGGATCTAGAGCTTGTTCCCATCTCTTCAATAAGCTTTCTCCCTTACCCTATGCATGTAATGCAAGCAGCCTTTACTGCAATTTCCCATCTTTAAAAAAACGGACACTGCTTCAGGGTCTAAATCTGGTTGGATGTGCTTGGAGATTAAATCATGTCTACAAAGTTTGCTAAAGGATATGAGCTTTTCTAGAGACCTTAATTATTATCAATAGGAGATTATTTTGCATCAGAATTATGTTGATAAATAATCATAGTTTTTTATATTAGACAGACAGGCATTAAAACAGCAAACAGACAGGCAGGCAATTACATGCATACGAAGTTGTTTTTTGCAGCAGACAGGCAACAAAATAGTATTTTTCATATTTCTTTTAAAAACTACTATGGATAATTACTTGTCCCTTAATACATTTGGCAGAAGTTACCTGTTCTTCTTCTTCACTGCCTGTTCCAGCTAAACTCAAAGAGCTAAGGTGCCTGTGAGAGTCAGAGAACTGTGGGATGGAACGAGGAAGAGATTCAGTAAAAGATGACAAACAAGGTGGATATAATCGCAGAGACCATCTACACAAAGTGCACAAAGGTACTGACAATGTAAGTTGTTTTTCCCTATAGTCTTAAAGATTAGCGAGGACACTGCAAACATAAAGTGTAAGACATGTAGATAAAGAATGAAATAATGTCTAATAAAATGATCATTTAAAAAAATCAAATTATTTTACGTTTCTTTTTCCAATGACAACCTAGAAGAACATTAGAGAGCTCTCTTATCAACACACTCAAGGAGGAATACAGATTTTTCAGCCTCATTTTTTTTATGCCTGGCAGCTCTTTGTGGTCTCTATAAAAAACACAGCATTCCCATGCATGCACACAATCACGTACTCTTCTTCCTAGTTCTGCATTTTCTGGTGTGATATTTGTATTTTAACATGAACACAGATTCTAAGTAGCTGTTTACACAGAGAGAGAGTGTTTTCTCAATTTGAGTAAGGTATTTCTGAATTGCTCAGATGTAAAATAGTGATACGTAAAACCAAATACTTTATTCTGCCCTCCACATATAGGTAAAACAAGTCATTAAACACTCATTTTTGTCAACACTGGAACTACTCACTCTTGTTCTCGTGCCTGAGTTTAGGCTTTCATGAAGCAAAGACATTTCTGGAGGGCTCCTGGGTAATCCATCATCTTCAGAACTGGTCCCAGCATCCTCTGTTCGCTTTGCATGAAGTCCAAATGGAGGCGGAGGTCCCAATTTCATGGTAGGCTGGAGTTTCAGCTTCAGCATGGCATAAAATACATTAGCTCATGATAGTGATGGAGGTTTCCCCAGAACATTTTTTAGCTGAGGTCAATGAGTTACCATTATTTTAACTTCAAAATTGAATGATCCAGGGCACAGGACGTCTGACTTCATACTTTCTCTTAGGGAGCCAAATAAGCTACCCATTCTTCAGCTATCATTTATGTAGAACCAAGACAGGCTACTGCTGTCTAATTAACAAATGCAACATTTGATGTAAGCTGCAGACAGATATTACTTACTAATCAAATGTTCAACCACAAATACTATCCAAAAAAATCAAGCCTGGAAAGACATTCCACCTCTTGCATTTGAAAAAGAAATACGTTGTGTAAATTACCTGTAAAGCTCTAATCCGATCAGAAATGTTTTCTTGAGAAAACACTCTTACTGGCCTTGCAGGCTCTTGCCCAGTCTCAAGGATGAAAATGCTATCGTGTGACAAAGCTCTGCTTCCCATAATGCCTTTATGTGTCCTAGAATAATATAACAAAAGAGTGAAAACATGCCAACTTTTTTGCCATTTCTCTTAACTCAAGTGGTCTATTGAATGTGGAATGGGAGACAGGTGTGCACAGCATAAGTCACAAACAAGATTCCAGACTTCTCCATGAATACAATGCAGTCATTCAGGCTAATCTAAGTAACACCTTTAAAAACCAAAACTAAATTTGTAAATGCTGTTTTCTGTCATGTTAACAAACTGAATCAAGGTTAAAGACAGTTTAACCCCAGAAGATGAGTTATGTCTTATGGAAAAAACTACTGTTCTTTGAGTGGAAGCCAGGAGCAGGGTGGTGCCGCAGGCAAGCCCAGGTGAAAAATTAAGGGAGTTCACATAAACGAGTCTGCACTGAGACTTCCTGCTAATGTAAGAACATGTCTTGCAAATGAGTGACCATTACCATATGAAGAATAAGTACCTTTTACTATCTAAATGTAGTACAGCATTTAATATATCTCTGCCATACAGATCATTAGCAAAAACATTTCAGGCAATGTAGTCCTCACACGGAATCATTTGCATAAATCCTTAAAAGGTGCTGTGCTCTATATCAAGGTCCCTCAGACCTTCTCTTATGAGCCTGTGGGAAACATTTTTTCATGGACAATCTTTGTGGCCTAGTTAGAGGAAGTGGGAGATGCTTTGTGGGCAGTTTCTCTCATATTCTGTTTCCTGCTCCTGATGCATGTGTTACGTAACTTCTTTTGCAAATGGTGCAAGTGGGATACGAGCACCTTGTTTCCTTATGGGAATGGAAGAGGAGACCTACAGACAGACAGCTAGCTGCTAGGAGGTTTCTTGTACTCATTTTCCTCAGCTTAGCTCGAACCCTGACTGAGCAGGGACAAGAAATGTGTGCACACAGCACTTTTTGTTAAGAGTACCTTTTTCGAATTTTTTAAATCAAGGAGCTGTGAAGTGGCAAATGAGTGCAGAATACAGAATTGTTTGAGTTCATGTAACTATCAAGTTAACTGAGCAGAAAAGAAAAAAGAACTGTATTTCTGGATCCTAGATACTTTCATAGGGACATTGAGGACAACATAAACAAACATGGCAGATAGCAACATTTTCCTCATAACGGCTGCTATAAATATGTTTGATAAAACAATAGCAGGAAGGAGTTGATCTACGTCCATGCTGCAGAAGGAAGGAAAGCCTGCTACTTCTGCTTAATGCATTAGAGACATTAGAAGAACAATTTATCTAAGTGCAAATGTGATCTCTGCAATGCATCCAAGGTCAGAGAGATCTATAGTGATTTGCAGAGTAGGTGCCAGTAGGCCCCATGCACCAACATTTAACAAGGGCAGCAGCCACACAGGCAGTGTCTTTGCACGGGCACATTTATCCCAGCATTCCATCCTCATTTCCTCTTTCTAGCAGATGCGTCCCTCCCAGACACATAATGGAGGTACCCTACATGTCTCCTCAGATTAAGAGTGTTCAGATTTTCCTTCCTTTCAAATAATTTCCTGGTCTTTGTCTGTCTATATAAATATTAAGGAACAATAATGTACCAACCCTTCAAGTCACAGCACAGGAATATGGCCAAAACAGCCAGAGATGGCACCCACTCAAACACAACCTCGTTAAGCCAGACATGGGGGAAAGAAAATCTCACCATCCACATCTCGTAAATAAGCTGACAAACAAAACCAAAACCACGCCACCTGGTGCTGCCAGCCCAGAACTCCGAGGGCTTCAAGCTGGACTAACTAACATTACTACTGCCAATGCCATGAAAGCAAAAAGAAAAAAAAGAGCAAAACCAAACCACCAGAGGAAAAAAAAAATTAATTGTTAATAATTTCTTTTGGTTGTTTGGCGCTGCCTGGTGGCCACATCGAATAATGCTGTTCTAAATGGCCGGGATGGTTTCCTTTCCCATTCCTGGGCACAGCAGCACCTCTTGCTTCAGGACATTGCTTGAGGAGGCTTGTTCTGAGAGGCACAACATCCACCAATGCAAAGACTTGGTTTTTAGTTAGCCAAGGGGCTCTTCAGTCCACCTCTCCATCCAGAGACATATCTGAATGTTTAGACTGGGTTTCTCATGGTTACCTTCCATAGTGCATAACGTTTTTGCTAGGTCTGGATGAAGACAGGGTTTTCAGAGGCAAAGAGATGCACAGGATGGGATTTATCCGGTCTAGCTTCAGACATCAAATTTCAGCTATTTACATTGGAGCTGGTTAGCCCAGGCTCCTGTTTACATTCAGTGGGGAGATATAGGCACTTCCAGAGCCTATTTCATGCATAAGGATGATACAAGCTTTGTTAGTAATGCTGACTTCTCTCTGATTATAGAATGCAGCTGGTAACTAACTATCCCTGTCCATGGCAGAGAGGTTGGAACTGGATGATTTCCAAAGACCTTTCCAACTCAAACCATTCTATGAATCTGTGGTTCTATAACTCAAATGCAGACATTTTGCCTTTGGTCAGATGAATCCCATGTATACAGAGGAAAAAAAGGCTTCAGGGCCTCTGGATCCTGCTGATTGCAGTTGCAGTCATCCCGTTACTCCTTCCTTGCTTTCAAACCCAGGCATAAATGGTTAGGCATTTAAATTTCTCTAACAATCCTTAGTAGTTGCATCTTAGGGGCATAAGACAATCCTGGTAGGATATAAACTGAGAATCTAATTCATTTTTGAAGATGGGAATTACATTCTTTTGAAATTATAACCCAAGGCTTATTTATGATTAAATGAAAACTTCTTTCATTAATATTTTTTGCTACACCCCATCCAATTCCCTTCTGATTTGCCTTGCATCAGCCATTTAAATTTGTACTTTCTTGGGAAAAGCAACTATTTGAAAATACAGCATTCTGAACAAGGGGAGAAGGCAATTTTTGGGGTGTCTTTAATCTACAAACATTGTAGCAATTTTGTATTTGTTTACCAGACAGAGTCGAAAGACTTACTCTAGTTCATCTTCAGAATCATAACTAATGCGCGTGTCATGAGAGGCTGCGACATCACTTGTTGACTGGCACAACTTCAGACTGCTGCTCACAGAAGATGATGTCTCCTTCCTCTTCTTTTTACCAAAAAACTTTTTGAAAGATTTGAACTTTGATTTTTTCTTTCCTAAGTGAAGAAACATAAAGAAGATGCAACCAGCAGCGTGTGCAAATTTTTGAACAATAACATTTCTTTATAATTTTTTGCATAAGTGGATTTTTTCCTGGAAAATGCAACACAGTCGACTGTTGCATTAATGTCTTTCAAGACTGTACTGATAGTATGAAATTACTGTTATCTTGGAGAGTGGATTGCAATGTTTATGAGACATAAGAAATAACCAGTGAAGTAGAATCATCCCTAATAGAGTCTCTACTTGCCTCTTGAGGTAATTAAACTGTGAAGGAAAAATTTGGTCTTAACTGCCTGGGATATGAAAAAGAAATTATTACTTGGAAACCCACTGCCTTTGTTCAGCAAGCTAAATAGTGATGATAAGAGCAATGCTACCAAACCCAATTTAAATGTAGAAAAGGCATACATAGGTGAATGCACAGTGTCGGGAGGCCAATGCTTTTAAAATATTGGGTTTATAATACATGGAGAATATTTTGAATGCTAATTACAAGATTCAATGGATCACAAAGTATTCATCTAGGAATCAAGCAATAACCCAGAAAAGCAATTCTAGTCTGCTCAGTGAGGAAAGACCTAAATTAGGATCAGTTGCAAGCTCTGTGAAGGAAACTACTTAAAATTAAATCAGTGTTTTGTACAAGAATTCCAATTTGTGCCTGGCCCGTTTAAGTTGGCATGGCAGCACTGAGAGGCATCCCTGTCAGCATTTCACTTACTCTTGGATCTTGTTGGGTAAAAAAGTTAGCTTGGTCACAAGATGCTACAAAAATCTCATTTCAAGGCTCTGAAAATGCTGAAAACATCTAACAGCTCTTGGAAACAGGTGAAGAGAAAGGCAGAATGCATTTTCTAAACAAGCAAATTCACTTCTATATAGAGCTAAGCCATAGAAGCTCAAGAAGTCATAGCACTTTTCATTCACTGGGAAAGGGAGAAATTATACCTGAATTGTCCTCTCCATCTCCTTCAGCCTCTCTCATCTTAGGCTCCATTATCCTTGAGGAACTCATGTGGCAATCACTAAAGGAGGTACAAAAAGTGTTAGTCATATCAACAAAATAATAGTACTTCACTATTTATGTGTACACGTACATTCAGGCAAGTCACTAAAATATAAAAACATTAAATAGAGTATTATGTGTATGCTTACATAATGTATGTCGCCATACATGTCTAAATATATGTGTGTGTCTATATAAATATACATAAAATATACATAAAATATAAAAATATCCCATATGGTACTTATTAGGCTAAGGTATAATAGATTCCACAGACTATTTCCACTTTCAGAAGACTATAGTACATGACAGTTTAGTCAACCAGCCTCTCCTGACTGAAGACTGAACTTGGTGAATTCTTGAATGCTTCTAAAAACGTGCATCAGAGGAGGTGGGCTTCTTTGATTGTCCCTTTCTCAACCCATTCAGGACCAGAGACAAAATGACAAAATGACAGCATTTGAGTAAGCGTACAAGTAGCAATAATAGAGAACCCCAGGTATTTTTCCCTTATTTATATCCAATTTGAAATATTCTACAGATTGCGGTTTTTCTTCTTTCTAAAGAAACTTGGGAAAAGGCAATGATTATTTCTATTCCTTTCTTTTCATACAGATAACAGGGAGAATTAGTAAGAAAGAAATACAAGTAAAAATGAAGCAACTGATTTTCTTATTTTCTTCTCTCTTCTTTACTTTTCAGAAGCAAAATATTACTTTGCTTATTAAGGTTCCTAAACTAAAAAATAATTGCAAAACTGTACATGTCCGAAGCCTGAAGACATTATATCTGTAATTTAAATTATATTTCTGGTGCAGTAGTCTGTGCTCTCTTTTCTTCGTCTGGAGAGCCATAATTCATGGTCAAGGGAGAAGAAAGTCACGGATGCCATTGATTGGATAGTGAGTTAAATGTTGTAGAGTCACTCTTTGGGCTGTAATAGTGGCAGACGCTCATGCCACAACCTGGATGGGAGGGTGAGTAGATTGTGGCTGTTTTGATCCACTGAAGTACCAGGAGACTTAAGAAATAAGGCTTGTAAATCCAACGAGCTAGTGAAATGGAAATGAAACCTTTATCACTCAAATCCAACACAACACATCGCCTGAACCATCTGCAGCTGCTTGAGCTGGGCCACAGTGCACGGCTGCAGGACAGCCACAGCAAGGGCACCTCTACAGCCTGGCACCTCCGGGGCTTCTGCACCAGACAGACCCACACCTTGGGTGTGAAACACCCCCTGCCACCACCCACCAGGGGCCAAATCAGAACTAACACAAACACGACAGTGAGCAACTTTTGATCAAGGGCATCTGCCTGAAGTATGGAGAATTAATGAGGAACCTACCCTAGAAAAAAACATGGATGAGGGTGGTGAGGCACTGGAACAGGTTGCCCAGAGAAGCTGTGGATACCCCACCCCTGGAAGTGTTCAAGGTCAGGCTGGATGGGGCTTTGAGCAACCTGGTCTAGTGGAAGGTGTCCCTGCCTATGGCAGGGAGGTTGGAACTAGGTGTTCTTTAAGATCCATTTCAACACAAACAATTCTGTGATTCTAGGATACCTTTATTTTTAAAGTAAATGTCCACTGGGAGGTGACAGATAAATACGTATTGTGGGCTGTGGCATATCTAGTCAATTGTTAAGCAGGGTGTCTCAGATTCCTGCTGTCACGTTGCAGTAGCAATGGCAGGAATGTAAATCAATACCTTTAGAGCTTCAGCTGTTACATGCATGCCCTGTAGCACCTATAAGCTACACACATCCAGA
This sequence comes from Melanocharis versteri, assembly GCA_013397845.1. Taxonomy (NCBI): domain Eukaryota; kingdom Metazoa; phylum Chordata; class Aves; order Passeriformes; family Melanocharitidae; genus Melanocharis; species Melanocharis versteri. Next base: position 136,350 of record VZTG01003862.1, read on the forward strand.
AGTGGGATCCTACAGTCTCTGTATAAATTATGGATGACATAACTCACATCCCCATCTGTGGCTCACTGCCATCACCCTGCTGCATCCAGCTGCACTCAGGTGGGGGTATATTTTTTTTATCCAAATGTTTGTATGCCATACTTCACTAGTTCTCAATAGCAAAGCCACTGGGGGATAAATCCCCACACAGTGACAATGTTTGTTTGAAACATGCAGGCAAGTATGAACTTGTTCCCTCTGGCAAAATTCAATCAGATAGTATATTATATTCCTGACAAACCAGAATTAGGTTCCTGTCCCAAACCTTGGCAACCAAATTTCTAGAGAAAAAAAACAATTAAAAATAAAAGTTAGCTCTGCCATAATGCATGCAAAGATTTGTTTGATTTATTTTGTGACATCTGAGGTCACAAAGAGTGTTTCCACTGGATGCCCCAAACATTGAGGGACACTAATACATGACCAGGGGTGTGGCATAAATCTCCTCACTAAGAGGAAACAGAAAGATACTGAACCCTGATGGGCTCTCTCCTTCCCAGTCATGTATCTGGAAGCAAAATCCTCACTCCGCTTCTGTCCTCATGCAGCAGTTCTTCAGGCCCACCGTGTTTTTGCTGTGTCCTAACATTATTTAAGAATTAGTGTGTCTTACCAAAAAGCTCCCAAGACCCAAGGAAGGCAGCTCTCCACTGCTGTGTCTCTTGCAAGAGTACAGGGCTGGAACCCTGGCTTGTGAGAAGGAAGGAGGTGCTTAGCCACTTTGTCTGTCTGTATGTGGTACTCATATTCCATCACTCCTGGAATCCTGGGGATTTGGTTAGGTGGGGAAATCAAACTCCTAGTTTAAGGGAAGATGCAGGTCAATGTGAATCATTATTTTATATTATTTGTTCTGGATATGACCCATACGGGGCCAATGCTGAGCTGTTGCCAAAGGAGTTGTTCCATCCACATGAGCAAGATAAAACAATTGAAAAAAAACATGTGGAGTTGACCCTACTGGCAAGGGGAAGTTGGGCTGTCTGGCCTCAGATTGATCCTGGTTGGGATTGTAATAATCAGAGATAACTGCCAAAGTGTGATTAGAGTTTGCGAGGAGATGAGTAAATTGAACTAAAGTACAGGAATGTAGGCAGAGACCAGCGTAATACCCGACAACTACTAGAAAAGATTGTAATGGGTTCTGTTGAGGTACAGGGGAATGACTCTCCAGAATCTTAATAATATTTTATTATTATTTATTATAATAAAATATAGTAGCAAGTGTATTTGTGTACCCAACTGCCTCTGACATCTGCAACTATTTTAAGGATCATGTGTCAGAGTGACGAAGAGAAAATCAGAAAGATATTATAGTACCTGGAGGTTCTAAACTTGTCCAATACATAAATGATATGTTCCTTGCCAGCAATACACACAGAGATCATTTGAAAGATACTATTTGTCCATGTACTGCTTTAGCAGGTCATCCAGGGATTTCTTTGTTCAAGGACTTTCTTGAGAGATCCCCAACTCAGGCTGTAATGCTATTAATAAAAAGTACTTTTATAGAGGAATCTGTCTTTCAGCTTATTGATTCAGCAGAAACCTAGTCAAACCCAGTTATTGCAGCTGGCATGCATGATTTCCATAACACCAGGTCCCACCACTGCTGCCAGAGTCATCCCTAGACAGTTCAGTGTCACCTGGGGAAAAAGCTGGCTGTGGGAGAGCTGCCCAAGAGACCCAGGCTGTGTGCAGGGAGGAAGGTTGTCCAGGTAAGGTAACTTTGGAGTGAGGCACAAAGCAATCCGAGGTGCGGGTCAGTGGCACCTGGGTGCAAGAGACACCAGGCACAAGTACCAGTGACCTCCACCTCCTGTGCAGGAGCCCAGAGACTCTCTTACCCTCAGCAAGGAAATGGTTATTTTAAGTTATGGCAAATAAATCTTCTAAGTTTGGGTCAGGAAAACAATACTGTGTTTGCAGTGGGGTGACTGTAAAGCTTTTATAAAAACTGCCTCTCAACTCATCATGTAATTATAAGGATTTGGTTTTCAGTTCAAAAGACAAGTTTCCAGCCCAAACCTAGGGTTTGGTGTGACTGTCCCAGACCAATGGTGGCTGACACGGAGGAGGAGGTGACAGCAGCCCTCGCAGCAGTCACTATGTTGTGCAAACATACACTATGACAAGGGCAGCGAGGTGCAGCCACCCACCCCATACCAAGGATGCAGGAAGAGTTTTGTGCCTGGTATTACCAGGTGGAGATTTGTTTGCATCAAGGGATGAATGGACACATGCTTCCTTAACCTGAGAACAGCACGGGGTGGAGAATCAGCAGGCAGCAGAGGGGACTTGCAAAATGCTTCTGGGCAGTGCGCTGGTGTTCAGGTTTTCAGAAAAATGCTCAAAAGTCAACAGATTCATTTTTAGCAAACCTTGGTTTTGAGCAAACGCTGAAGCTGACACTCAGCTGCTTACTTGAGTGCTTTGCCAAGTGATGGTTTGCACTGGAGCAATATCCCAAGACAGTGTGAAGAGATACTGATCTTTGCTGAGCATCCAGCAGCTGCCAGAGATCCCTCTGTGATGCTCTGCAAGCCAGGCACTGCCTGGCTTAGTGTCCCACCAAACCTAAATGTAGACAATCACACTGATTTCTACCTTCAACTTTACTATGATGTTTTTATTAACATGGGAGAAGCTGGTTTTCCTTTTAAATGCTTCCTTTGCACTGTCAGAGAAACACTGGTTTTCACCACCAGGAGATAATCCTATTTTCTTTCCCAAATATATAAACTTGGAGAACCATACTATCTGTATCTTCCCTTTTCCCTTCAGTATAATGTATTTTAACAGTATCTTTAGGCATATTTTCAATCTATCTTTCAAGCCTTTTCCTCAACATCTGCAACAAACCCTCCAGTATTAATAGATCAATCATAGGAAAGATTTGATTAAAACATGATACTTAAGAGGAGAATCAAAAAAATCCAGAGTTTACCCTTGGTATGACTATAACTGCTTGTCATTTCCCTGATGTAAACAGAGATTGGAGTTTTTGCTCTGGAGCTAAATTTTTTTGCCCTCAAAGTGTTGTTTAAAATCTACAATGGCCTACAACTTTAAGAGCTGTGCACTGAAATACTGACAAAATCCAGCAGCTTTGAATTTGGAACTCACTAGGACGGGTGGTATTCATTGTGCACTTATGCTTGGATCTAGAGGCTTGGCTGCTGAGCTTTCTCATTTCTAGTCTCCCCAAGGATTTACTGAAGTCCATCACTTAATTAAATCATCCTGTGATGTGAAAACTCAGCAAGATTTTCATCCTAGAGAAGAAGCAACCTGCATCGGCTCTCCCTTGTTAGAAAGGGCAAGATTTACCAGACCACTGGCAGTCACACCCTTTTCCTCTTTCTTTATTGTATGTGTGGTTCTTTTCACAATGGAATACTAGAGGTACTTGGTTTATCATGAGCTTTTAGAAGCCCAATATAATGTCTGATGACAATTTGCCTAATATTACCTGATAATAACAGTAGTTTTGCTATATTGGACTTTTCCCAGCAGAGACTTTTTTCACTTTCCTTCTTCCTTCCTAGGTCCTTTCTAGATAAGCTAAGAAATACATCTGAGACTATGCCAGTGCAGAGAATAGAGATGGAATATAGCAGCACAACAGGCTTTTATTCCCCTTCCTATCTCTTCCAAATGCCAGTACACTCAAAAGTGTGAATCCAAAAACCAAACAACAGCAATTTACACCTTTCATTTTTCTTTTGTATAAGAATATCCCTTTTCTAGTGGACAAAGAAACATGAGGAGTTAAAATCTGTATTTAGGGAAAATTATTTCACATGAGAGGAAAAGCTGCCCTTTTCTCCAAACATCATGGTATACACTAACATTCTTACTGATATTACACAGCCTTGCAGATATGGGGTGAAAAAAAAAAAAAAGAAGAAAAAAAGCAGGGATTCTGGAGATGTAAGCAAAACCCAAATACTCAGAGATACTCCTCTAACTGTGACAGTAACCAACCCAAAACCATCCTAAATGCCAGGGGCAGCTTTTTCTCATCCTCTCCCTCTCTGAGGACTCAGACCTGAAGTGAAGGCACCATCCAGAGGCCACACAGCCTCTTCTCCTGTCACTGGGACTGCAGAAACAGGACGGCTCAAAGTTTCCAGAGGGAGCAAGCCCAGGGTGCCTGCCATGGTCCTCTGCCATCCCAGGCACATCAGCAGTACTTTCACAGCCCTGGAGACATTCCAGCTCTCCGGCATGTGCATTAGCAAGAGCACCACCTGGACACAGCCCCAGGCTGCCATGCCTGGGCATAGCACAGGTTCAAAAGTGTGTTGTGATCACCTGTCTCCCAAGCAAAGGTTTATCTCTGCAGCCAGGGGAGACCTTGTGCTGAAAACATTGCACAATGGGGTGCGGCAGAAGGAAGTGTAGGGCAGCGGGCAGGTATTCACACAGCTCGAGAAACCCTGCTGTTCAACACACCCCTCTGCTCAGACGTCCTCCTGCTAACAGAGATCATTGTCCCCTCCTTTCAAACTCTAAAACAACTTTCAGTGCTTCCAAGTGATAATGCTTGAGCCTAGCCAAAACTAAATCTCTCACAGTATGTCCAGTTATAAAACAATTTCTAAAAGGCATCCATCACCTTGAGCTTTTGTTTCTAAGACAAACCACCTGCAACAGGACATCTAAAAAGCAGTGAAGTGGTCCCCTGAGCTAGCACAGCACATATGAGCCCAGGTATTAGGAGTGTCCACATGAGTGAGGTGCAGGTCTCTGGGAATCTGATTAGTCTGTATAAACACTTCCAAAAAGCTCATAAAAAGGACAGGAGAATTTCATGACAACTGCAACCCCATTTCCAAAGCCATACATCTTCCTGTATGCTTCAGACCTTTCATCAGGTCAAAGGAGTTTCACTTTTCATTTTTTATTTCGCCTCCAGTTTTTAAATCAAGTAAACAAATGCACCTGAGTGCATGCTTACACACACGCAGCCATCCTAGAAGCTTTATCCAGAGTCCCAGCACTGGGACTGAAGGGTCACTCTGCCTTTCTACCATATGTCATCATCTCTACAGTATCTGTACATATTCTAGCTGCATCCTCATCATTTGTGAATTATTAAAAATAATTTTCCCAGAGAAGACATTTCCTCAGAAAACTGCACTGGTTTCTACTACCAAGTCTATATAAAATATAAAAAATAAACTTCATGCCAAACCAGGAAGAAAAACACCCTTTCACTTTTTCCTTACAACTCTGCCTTTTATTTTCAAAGTTGGGCAGACAATCATCTCCTTCCATTTTGTTCAAACAGTGTGAATCCGTAAACAAAAAGTATTGCTTTGCAAAGTCTATGACTTCATTTGTTCTTTGCTTGTTTTAATAATTTAGTGCAGATGCTGTTAGCACCTACTTATTTACACTGACTGATGTCCATGGGAACATCATCAAAATGTGGTATTTTCACAAATGGTTGGCTGTCTAAATGATAATTTGCTATCCATTTTCATCTGTCTCGCACTGAAGCTGGTACAGCTTACCCATCTTTTCTTATCTGCATTATTGGCTAATAAAAGGTTTTGTTTTCTTGCTTGTCACTAACATTTATCTCCAGCTAATGTGATGTTTGTAGCATGCTCTTATGTTAAAAGAAAATTTGCATATTGTACAACCACGTTGGTGTGGTGAGAGCCTGTGAGGCACTCCTCGTGCTCAGAGCAAGGCTGGCTCACGTGTCTTTGCTGCCAGCATGCTCTCCATGGCTGCATGGGTCCTAGGCCAGCATCCAGGCAGGAACACCCAGCCTGAACACAAAGTCAATGTCCTTCTCTTTTAAATCTCTGCCTGTTAGGGATCCTCTGATCCTCTTTCCCCTCACTGTCAAAATGAATAGAGCTAGCTGTGAGCGATTTGCCCTTTCTCTCAGAAATAACTATCAAAAGTCAGTTGCACCAGCACATACCTCTTTCAATGCTGTTCCCTACACCAGTTTGCTAGTCTTCCACACCCAACATGGGTGGAGGTAGGAGAATAGCAAGCTGTGCCACACGGATCAGCAATGTATGACTAGTGACACATTACTGCCCCTTTGCATCAGCCCTTGCCTTTGCAGTACTTGCATCTATCACTCAAATTCCTGTTGCATACGATGTAAACATAAGATGGTGCTGGGTGTCCCTGTGATCACTCAGAAGAGACATCAAGGGATGTCATGTAATAAAATACCTGCTAAAAGGAAGATTGGAGAGGGGAGATAGGATAGAGTTTGCTGCACGGGCTTCGAGCCCAAGCCTTTGTGCAAACACGGCAAGGCTTGCCATGAATAGCATGTGAGGCTTCAGGGGCTACAACAGAAAAATCTTCCCAAGCCTTTCAGGGTTTTCTGGGCATTCAGTTGTTTTCAGTCTTTCACTGCTATTGGGCTGTATGTGTTTTCCTTTGCCTAACCAGCCCAAACTACTCTCTGGTGCATCTGCCCCTGTTATTCCAAAGGCTGTGCAGATTATCATCAGATCCTCTTCAGCCTTTCTGCCATACTCCTGCCAACAGCACATTCCTTTCTCTATTACAAGCACAGTGCATTTCCAAGAGATGGGAGAGAGAGGTAAAAACCTTCCTTTTCTACCTTCTTTTTCCTCCCAAGAATCAATAGTCCTTCCTTCCCTCAGCATTTGTGAGAGAAGTGAGAAACACTCCATAAAATACTTTCCTCCCAAGCAGCTTTTGAGGAATGAGCTTTTCATTTTTTTTTTAAAACAGTGCATTGCTACAGAACACACAGATGTAAGAGGTCAGAAGGCATTACTAGGACTGCCCAGTCTGGTGTCCTGGATAGTGCAAGGAATAAGCTGTTCCAGAAGGGTGAAGGGAACTTTCTTCCCTGACAGAGTCCAGTAACTTGAGGGTATACACCTTCACAAAGGTCATATTTTGTTCACAGGAAAAGCCTTAGCTTGATTGCATGCTTTCTTTAAACAAACAAAAAACCCCAACAAACCATAACCAAAGCAAAGCAAACAACCATATAAAAGAATTACAGGAAGAGAGGAAGAGGAGTCTGCATGGGCAAAAGAATAAAGCAAACTCATGTGAAATGTCTTATTACTATGCAGTAACCCTTTCCTTCTTGCTTTCGGTCCTTTATTTTTTGTGATTTAATAGAGGGGCCAGGAGACTTATTCCACCAACATGGAAAGCATTATTATAAAGAGAGCCGTTAAAGTAAAAAAGCCACATTGGCTTTCCTTCTTCCTCAGCATGTAGGGATAATAAAGGCATAGCTGTTTTACACAAAGACACAAGACCTCCCCCAGCTAGCTGCCTACCAGAAATCCTCTGCTACATTTATGAGCACAAACAGCTCAATACACTACCAGACTTTTAGGTTGGTACCAGCCATTTTTACTGATAGAAGCACAATCTGTATTTTTCACTTAAATAATATCGAGTGTTCACAAAGAGTATTTTGCTAATAATGTTCTGAAGAAGTTCATACTTTTTTTTACAATAGCAGGCTAGCGTCACTCAGAGTCAAGGGTCAGTGAAGTATTAAAAATTCACTGCCTCTCCTTGAAAAGCAATAGAAAATAAAGTAAAATGTCTTTCTATAGTTAGAACAAAAGTACATTTGATTCTACATGCTGCAATTGCAATTACTGTTGAATTCAGCACTGGGAACATTCCTGAAGCTATTTCATAAAAATAATTATACCAGGTCTTTTGGTATTCAGAATTAGTAGAAATATCAACAATGTTATAAGGTCGCAGTGCCTTTAAATTCACAGAAATATAACAGGGCTTTCATTGATCCTTCCTTGCTTTTTTGGAACCATGAATACAATAAATTGTCTATTTACCTACTTACACACACACACACACACACTTCCTGTGTGGTAAAGAAAAAGTCTCCTCTGGAAGCACAGCAAGCCCTGAGCAATGGCTCACTGACACCTGCTGCCCCATCAATTAGCCTAATGTAAGGGTGCTCTTGTACAGTGCAGAGGTTAATGGGAGTTTAAGACACAAGAAAGTGTTTAGCAGTACCTGGAATAAGATCCTTGTTCAGCTTTATCTGCTGTTCTGAAGAAGACTTGGTGGGCCAAGTTAACCAGACAAGGAGGTCGATTGCTAACATCTAGAGCTGAATTTGGCCCAATTTTCACAGGTCCATAATGTGTGGTATAGCCAACAGTGTCATTTTAACATTTTTACGGTTTCTTTAAAAGTTAATGACAAATCTTTTAAAATGTTCTGTTCAACTGAACACAGAATATAGTTATATCCTAGGCCTACTTCCAAATTTTTGCCATTAGTGCAGTGAAAATTAGGCAAACTTAAGTAAGAAGGAAAGTGAATGAAATAAAGAGACTAAGCAGAGCTTTACCAGCTTCCTTCGAAATTCCTGTGTTGGAAGGATGAAATAATTATTGAGATCATCCGTGAACCATGTGCAGAATAGATTTAATATTGGACATTTAAAATAGAGAGAAAAGAAAAAGAAAGTAGGAAAGGCAAAGAGAATGAAATAGATATTTCTAGGAGAAGCCTGAGCCCTTCCAGGCAGAGATATATCAGCCAGCAAGCTGAGACTAGCCAGAACATAAGCAGGCTGATTTCCAGGACCTGCTCATGAAAGGTGCCATCAGGGGTCCTCAGTCCTCAGCTCTACCTCGTCCCAGCCCACACCGCGCTGCTGAACCGGCTGCAGCCGTGTGCTAACCTGGAGTCCCCTCGGATGCAGGGGTAACAAGAAGCCATGTCTCCAGTACAAGGACCAGTTCACCCTCCTAGGTCATCCTAGCACGAAGAAGCAGGGAGAATGGAGTGAGATCCAGCTGAAGCCACAGGATGGCAGTGGGACGTGGTGGGGAAGGAGAGCATCATCCCCTGCATTCCCCCTGTAGATTGCAGGCTCTGAGGCCAGTTTCCTCCCCAGCATCCACACAGTCCGTCCAAGAGGTACAGCCACTGTCAGCACAGTCACAATCCTCTGAAATTTCCCCAGGCAACAGCACTCACATATTTCAGCAATAACTGCTACCTTGTAAACACATTCCACATTCCTGTTGCATTAAACCCCACAGGTCAAATGCAAAGCTGAACAGCCTCTTGTCTAACTGTTGTACAAGGCTTGCTCTGAGGTAGTACATGTGGCAGGCTTTTATTTGGAAAGGACCTTATTTAGCCTCTTTTGACCCTTCCTAATTTAGGCCCCCTCAGCCTTCAAATGATAATTATTTTCTTGAGCCTTGATGGAAGACAGATGAGCCATGGGCTCCTTTATCTTTCCTCCATACCAGTAACATTTGGATCACTTCCAGAAAAAAAGAGCAAGAGATTTTTAACACAAGGTCACCATAATGTATGACTTCCTCAGAGGTTTCAGGTAGGAGTCCAGTTAAACTGGATTTCATAATCCAAATAATTTCCTACAAAAAGACTGGAAGGTTGCTTTCTGTCCATGCCACAATAAACATCATGGCTGAGTCTTTTCATCTTTGCTTGGAACCCTTCTCCACAGTCTATAAGAAAAACAGTCAGGATTTCACAAATGTAAGAGCCCTAATTATTTGTCATTTACTCCCTTCATGACATGAACTTGCAAACTTTTCATTCTTACTATCCATTCAGGATCTAACTGTTATTTTATATTTGAAAGAGAGGAGATATTTTGTTGTAGCTCTTACCTCATTTACTTGCAGGTCTATGCTCCAAACCACACTGTGCTCCAAAGCAAGGATATGAGCAAATGGAAATAACTGCCACTAGCTCAGATCCTTGTTTTCTCCTTCACTCCTTCCCTGCAGCAATAATCTCAGCAAATATAACCTCTGGCAAGTCATTCTCTATGTATCACCTCCAGCTGCCTCTTCAGACAAACAGACTTTTGAAAGTCAAAACCCTGAATGCAGCCTAATAATTTTTACTGCCACCTTGTCAGAAATCCAGAGCCAAGTCTCCAGTGTGTCCCATACCACCTGCACAAGCCCACTCGTTCCCTTGGACTGGGAAGTAGAAAGCATATCACAGAATATCAGAATTGTTAGGGTTGGAAGGGACCTCTGGAGATCATCGGGCCCAAGCCCCCTGCCAAGGTAGGGTCACCTGGAGCAGGTGACATAGGAACATGTCCAGGTGGGTTTCTGAATGTCTCCAGAGAAACTCCACAACCTCCCTGGCAACCTGTTCCACTGCACTGTCATCCTCAAACGTAAAGAAGTTCTTCATGTTGAGGTGAAACTTCTTGTGTTTTAGTTTATAGCCACTGCTCTCATCCTGTCACTGGGCACCACTGGAAAGAGTCCGGCACCATCCTCCTGACACCCGCCTTTGAGACATTTCTATCCATTAATGAGATCCCCTCTCAGTCTTCTCTTCTCTAGACTAAATAGGCCCAGCTCCTGCAGCCTCTCCTCACAGGAGAGGTTAAATGCTTCTCCCGATGTTCTTCAAGCAGCAGCTCTCAGAGCAGGGACCAGCGTGAGTCTGTCACGCAGAAGCGATGCTCAGCTCCAGGCCTGTCCCTTGGCCCAGCTTTGCTGGAGCCAATGGCATAGACTGAGATGCCCTCTCTGGCCTAGGGCCCAGCTCCCCACGACACCTTGTGGCATAGTGCAACTCAGGAGGCAAAGGGAACTGGATCATGCTCCCCAGGGCTCTGCTGGAAGGGGTTCCATGGACCACTGGTGGGGAATACACTGTAGGAAATGTCTCCCTTTTCTGACATCACCACTTGCCCTCGGTCTCTTCTTTCTGCCACTGGGACAGAAGTTCTCCCCATCCCCCTCTGACATGATAAGCACCTTCCTTGTTACACTCCTTGCTGCTTAAGATCTCTGTCAGAAATCTCTTGCGTGCACATTTGCCTCTGGCAGCACCTCCCTCTCAGCAATGGAGAGAGGAAGACACTTCAGGAATGAGTAAGTCTAAATCATTTAACCTGAAAGAGACACCCCTCTGCAGAGGAGACCTCTTCCTTTCCGCCCCTTCTAACCTAATTTTCAGGTTCCTGTATAGCCTTTGGGGCTTACTTGGCATGGGAGATAGGATGGTGGGGATGGGAATGCAAAGCCATTTGGAGACATCCCATTTGTCCCCAGGCTCCCTTCTTTGAATATACCACAAATGTTTTACTTCAATTCTCAAAAGCCCAATGAGATACAGGTTATTAATTCATGACTATGACAAGATTATTATGGTTAATTTAACATGTGCAGGCACTTAAGTAACTACTGTTGGGAAATATTTGTCATTAATTCAAAAATTTCCTGCCTGTAATTTGGCAAATATAAATGCAAGTGTGCAGCAGAAATCCAGCATGACCTAAAGAGCACTCATCTGCCATCACCTTTACATGTGACTGTGCAATGCTTGATCTCTGCCTGATTTAAATAGGCACAACAAAATGTACTGCAGCATTCACAAATTAAATGCCATTGACATTCATATGCTAGAAAGAGCCCAGATGTAGGAAGGGAAACAGAGAAGCAGACAATATCCCCATGGGCAGCAAAAGGGACACTACTGGGAGAGAGGGTGGCAGAGCAGTACTCCTAATCAAAGCTCAAAAAGCAAAGCTGTGCAAACAAAACCTACTTGTGTGGGCTTTTCTCCCACCCCCTGTGGGTCTGCAAGAGGTCCTACCAAGACAGGTGGTGCAGAGTAAAACCACCAAAGTGGTTTCAGTCAGGAACAACTTGTCTCTCAGGCATGGCACAGACCTCCAGGGTCATCCCATCACTCCTGGGGAGGGAACTCCCTGCCTCAAACTGCTGTGTTTTGCTTGCTTTCCCAGGGAGGTAGGTGAAAATTCTGTGTGTATGGAGCTAGTTACAGCAACAAATCAAAAACTCAAGTCCAAAGTAACCAGTCTCATGGCACCTTAGAAGGGTCCCAGCACTTCTCAGCCTTTGCTGATCCTTTGGGCAGGTCCAAAGTCAGTGATGAGTCATTTTGCTCACAAAGACTCTTTAGCTCTGTGGTTTTGCAAGACCCATCACTATCAGATGCATCCCACCTATCAGGCTCTTCTCGTTGCAGGAGCTCCATGCATTGCCAAAACTTCTTCAGTTCTCTCGTATGGAGAAAACTTCTTAGGGAAATCCTGAGGAATGTTTTGGTATACTTATATCTTTGAGCTTCATATAGGTGTTTCAAAATAAACTTGGGAACATACTACCAGAGGGAATCTCCTGAGCATTCAGTCCCTTGTTGCTGGCAAACACGCGATATAATATCTTCAAAGGCTGATTAAAGTCTTATTTTGAAAACTATTCAAATTCAAATGCTATTCCAGAACTTGGTAACTCTGATGGTTAGAAAATCCCAGACTAAATGACCGGTGTATACCTGTTTATTTTTGTGCTAATGTAATATTCCTTGAAGTAGCTTTTTTCTTTTGCCACAGGTATTTAGAGAAGATGTCCATCTCCCCTTTCAGCCTTCATCTACAAAGCCAAACAAGCCATGGCACCTTAATTTCCTCACAGATATAAGCTCTCTATTATCCTGGCATCTTACTAACTTTTCTCTGCACCTGCCCTACTCCAAGCTCACCTTTTCTGGCAGCCAGATGCCCAGAACCAGACACTGGATCCCAGGCAGCCTCTATAGCTAAATGACACAAAGATCACTCTTGGATTTAAGCTTCCCAGCTCCTAGTTGGGCTTGCACCTGTTGGCAGACAAATAGAGAGAAAGCAGTCACCTGCCTCCTCTGGCCTGCTTTCTACTGCAGAGTCCAAGTACACATTTGAACTATTTACTATCAAGAAACACTGTTTGTGCAAGGCCAGTATTTCAATAACCTTTCCAGACTCGGCTCTTTCCTACGTCCAACCACCCAGATGCTGATGCTGGCTGCCAATACCAGACTACAGGATCCATTCCAGCTCCTTTTCAAACCCCGAAGTGCCAGCATACGCTCCCTTGGCTGGATTTGCAAGGGCCCAGCCATCTGTGTATCTACAGAGTGTCTCTGGTGTAGGTATAATGAGAAAATATTTAGCCTTTTATATGCAGTTGGCAAATATACTAGCTCAAGCCTGAGGAAATTCTGATTCTCTTTGCTTAGGGGCCTACTTTTTTTAAACATTTTAAAAATATTTGTGAGTCACAGCAATGGGTAGGGAATGAGATGTCTAGCGGAGCTCCCAGCTCTGCCAGAGGAGCATTACTAAGAGGACACTACCAGGCTTTGTGAACAGAGGAAAGATCAGGAGGTGCTGGGTGACTTAATCTCTCGGGTCCCACGCTATGCTCTGAGGGTGCTATTTTACTGAAAGAGCTAGATCAAAGCTACTGAAGAAGTTTCTGCTGTTAACTGTCTCCTGAAAGTTGTTGACCTAGAGACCAGAACAATTAAATGAAATGTGAAGCACCTCCTCAAACAGATATTTTTCCTACTCTGTCCTACATCACCTAATCAGACAGTAGTATGAAGTTACACACTTGGGAGAGCTTTTTGTAATAAAGGACATCCTGAACTGCATGAATTTACTGCCCTGGTATATATTTCTTTTCTCTTCTTATGTGGACACACACCCTGAGAGTCCTAGGAATGAATGTATGAGCTCTTCCATAAGTATGATAGAGACAAAAAGTCTGGGATACCAAATTGGACATGCACACTTGAAAAGCAGCTGCTGTATCAGGTATGCAATGTGAGACTCTGGGAATTGTTTTTCTGAATACTAAATGTGGAAAATATCAATTGAAGCTGCACTTAGTCCCTCTGAAGAAATCAGCTTCTGAATGCCTTGGAGTCAGCACTGAAATTAAACAGCTTCATATTAGAGATAATTAAAATATATTGCTTAAAAATAATCTGGTCTTTTATGTCCCTATTCAGAATCCACCACTACAACCTTCTGTGCAAAAACGCTATAAACATGCTTGCAGTGTACCTGTCCCAGAGATGTGCAGCCAGATCTTTGGCTGATGTCACTTGGCAGGCCTTTGCTCAAGTTAATTGGTGCTGTATCAATTAATATTTCTGAAGAGACGGAATGTACTGCTTATAGACTTCTGAGAAAGGCAAGTTAAACAGCTTGTATGCACCTGGAGACATTAATTTCCATGTTTTTCAGAATATGAAAACTGTATTTTCTGTGAGGAGTGTTCCTTCAGAAAACTATCATGCCAGCCCTGTACCAGCACTAGATATGAACATACTCTGGTTTGATTCCCACCATCTCTTCTATCTGTGAGTAGAGAAGAGAAGCTACAACACAATGAAGACAAATTTCTTTTGGTAAGTATTTTCCTTAGAATGGCACATTGCTTTAATTTTTACATTTGACAAAGGGCTTCTACTTGTAATCTGTCAAAGTAAAACAAAAAGCAGTAACAAATCCCATTGTGTTACCAACCAGCGGCAATGACTGCTGGCCTCTGCAAACAATACATAGCCAGAGGGACTTGCTGCTTTCTATTTTGCAAATATGCTACAAGCAGTGAGTTGCAGTGAGAGTGTGGCAAGCAGTAACTCTCGATCACTCAAAGATTTTTCATTAGCCAGTTCTACAACAAATTAACTAGAGAAGTTTAAAGGTTGTTTTCAACAATTTATATATAAACACACATCACAAAGAACAAGGGAAGACAGTTCATCTTTCTACTTAACTTTTTTACTTACCATCCAATGAGACTTTAATAAGTACAAAGGCAGGTCAATAGTCCCAGAATTGAATGTTGTGCACCTGTGTAACCAAGAAACACATTTCACCTGCAGGAAAACAACCCTTAAAGCACCTCAGACATAAACGTTCTTCAGCTGCTTACCTGCGTAGGTTCCTGTTTGTCAGATTCAATGCACCACAAAAGGCTACTGGTGTTTCAGAAAGGATCTGTCACTTTGCCAGACATTTAAGTGGTAGCAAAACCAGCAGAGGCACTTTCAAGTTTGCGCAGAGAATTCTGAAAGTCTCAGTTCAGTTCGACTTGGACAGTGCACCCTATGTCTCATCAGACACCCAGCACGGGGCTACTCTGCCTTCTCGAAGCACGAGTTATTAGCACTGCCCTGATCTTTTCCCCGAGTGATCCCTGTATCTAACGCGGAAGGAGTCGGTCAGAGGAGAAAGCACCAGTATCCCCCAGTTGCTAGGTAACAAGCAGGGAGATCCTGACCTGAATTCTTAGTGGAGGCTGATGTTACTCAGGAAGCTTAGCTGGGTCCTTCCTGGAAAGGGAGGGCCATGCCAAAAAGTTACTCCTGGCTTTGTAAAGGCCACTGCGTAGCACCCAGGACAAAGGGACAGCTGCTGAGCTATTTTTATGATAAAAAGGCACCTGTTGTGAAAACAGGAAGCACACATACAAAAATGGAGGGTGGCATTTTCTGCTCTTCATGCCAACGAAACCAGAAAGTTTTTAACCTTTAGATAAGATCTATTTCAAATCTGGCCATTAAATAAAGCAGAAGAAACCACCCACCATGTGCACAGCCTCAACATTAACAAACGCAATGAGAGAATATTAAGCATATGAAAATAAAAAAATTAATGCTATCCCATACATATATACTATGAAGCATAATCTAAAGCCAAACTCAACATAGAAAACTGAAAGGAAGCAAATCAGAGAAGTTTATGGTAACACAAGAATTCTGCATTTTCTGGCCACGTAAACATTTTAAGTTATTGCCATGCCATTGTATTAATTACTCTATTTAGCTTGCAAATTCCTCAGGATGTATCTTCTAAAAGATGAAAAGTAAGAGCTGAGCCAGAGCTGAAGAGCTGAAGTGCCTCTGGGTCCCTTGGATGGGGTATCCCAACCCTATAACCCTGTATAGCAAAAGGAAATAATGCCTTCTCATATGTGGCATAACACAAACGTCAAAGACCTAATTATTTGGAAAAGATGCCTGTTTGCTTTCTACTGGCTCCAAGCAACATCTTGGCAAAAATGGCATGAGAGCAATGCTGTGCACACCACGTGTGGCACGGCTCCCACAGGCTGGAGGAGCCCATGAGGCCGGGAGGGCTGAGGGGTATCGTTGCAGAAACAAGTCCTTTCATTCCAGCCGGCTGCTTCCCCATCCCATCTGAGCACATTCTCACACGTGAGCAGCTCCCTCCTTGCTCAAGTAGATTCTGCCAGTCCCAGACAGGAATATCTGTGAGGACTCCAGCTCAGCCAGGGCAGCAGCTCCTGCATCTCTGCACGAGAGGTTTGCAGTGGGTGTACCTACCACCCAACCACCATACGGGCAACAGCTCTTTTAAAGAAGGGTCTCAGGGACAGGAGGACTGGCCTGTCTAGAGAAGTCCAGCTATCGCCTTAAAAGGGAATTACTCCACAATAGCCTTTTATCTGGCAGAAACAAAGCAATGCTTTAATGGAAGGGAAAGGCACACAAGTGTCTTTGCAGAACGCCAGCCCAGCTCAACTGCGCAATGGCACACCTAATGCTTACTCCTAATGCATGTAGGGTGTCCCCAAAAAGGCTCTCCTTTCAATGTAGCCAGGTACAGTGGCCCGATAAATCTGTGTTCAGCACAGGCTCAAGGTCAGGAAGCAGTCCCTTAGCTATGCTTGAGACCTCTCTCTCCCCCCATAAACGTCCCTATTTATCCAGGGAATCAGTCTATCCCTGCAGCAATTACAACTGCCCAAACCAGATGAGTATCATGGTGCTTCAAGTACATTTCTGAACAAGAGTCAAAGCTCATTATATTGATAGGAAAATTATAGTTCTTTTGTTCATTTCCCTTTCTCATTTTATTGCAGAAACAGGAAGAGCTAAGAGTTAAATCCTATCCTGTAAGCACTTAAATTTCCAGACAAAGTAGTTACGGATGTCACAATCTGAATTCAGCAGGGTTAAATTAATCCAGATTTTAAATAGAGTCAAAATATAAAAAAACCTATAGATAACCAATAGACATTTGGAGGAAACATACTGAAAATTTAAGATATTAAATATATACTCACCTGCAGCTAAAGAAAAACTGATCATGTAACAACACAGCACAAATCAGAAATCATAGCTCTGTGCAGTGCAACTGATTTTTAAGCAGCGCAGAGACTCTGAAACAATTTTCTGATGAAAGGCCATCTTACAGATACCATCACCTAGAGGCAAAACAGTGCAGAGAATCTACTCATGGAAGTATTTGTGTTTTAGATAGCTCTAGACTGATATTTTTATTATAGATTCAGCCTTTGCAAACCAAGTGAAGTGGATGGCACTTCAGTGCATCTTTTCCTACAAATTATTCTAAATGGTCTTGATGTTCAGCCATGCAACAAGCTGTATTAAATAGCGGATATTAGAGAAAACAGAGAAAGCTTGGCAAGATGAAAGGTGTGGCAAATATAAGCTTTTACTAGTGAGGCCCTTAACAGAGGCAAAGAGAAATTAAAAGACACAAGTATGGTAGATTTGAGAAGAAACGGAGAACTGCTGAGCCCAAAAGAGAGAGGAAGAAGGAAATCCTTTCAGGATTCATATAAAAGTTAGAAAAAAGATGTAGATGGGAGCAATGCTGTTGTAAATGCTGATTCCACAGACAGCACAAACTGGACACCTCTCCTCTCTTTTAACATTTCCTCCAGTCATGTCCTGAACAGCAAGAACAGGTGAGTAGTAAAATGGGTCTAGTTGGAGTACAGAAAATCCATTCCATAGTGTTAAAAATAACCTGTCACATCTTCCTATTGTCTAAACTGGCATAACTCCACCAGCTTCATTTTATGCCAGCTTAAGATTTGGTCAAATGCAGTAAGAGGAAGGTAGCAGTTCCTCTTACATGTTTCACTTTGCCTGCAGGCAGGTTTCAGCAAATTGCATGTCTGTTCCAGGGGAACATACTTAATGAAGGATTTCATCTTCCTGATGAATGCAGAAGGATGCCAAAGTACCAAACTTGTCAAACACACCTTTCAACAAAACACACTGCTAAAAATTTGCTTTACTTGGCTATATACTTGTAAAGCCATGTAAAGCAGACAGCTCCAAATTGCCTGAGTTCAAGCACTGAAAGCCAAACACTGCTGTCCAAATCCCTTTGCAAAGGTGTAGTATTACAGTAATTGAGACGGTCCGTAATCTGCTCACATCTCCACGCACATCAGTGACACAGTGCCCAGAAGTGTCCCGGTTGTTCAGCCACAGAAGGAGCCGTGTGAAGCACTGATTCACGCTGATGAATTGTAACCAAGCAACTCTGCCAGCATCTCTCCAGCCCATTGTTCAACTGAGCTGGGCAGAATAGCAGCAGAACAGCACTGAAAAAACCTGCCAAACTCCAACTTCAATTAAAGGATACCATCCCTCTAACACTAGGTATAGTAAATTCTTTAACCAAAATTTTACATAAATAAACTGTTACTTCCCTCTCAGTAAAGATAATAACATGCATGAAGGCAGCAAATTAATTTCTATGTGTCCAGAACATCTTGTAAATCATCTTTACAAAAGAAAGAGTTGAAATTTACTTTACACAAAAAATAAAGGGCAATGAATTATTCATCTGAGCAGAGGGACAGAAATACTGCGTTTTTGTTAGTCTGCCTATTAGATGCTGAGGGAAACTAAGGAAAACTTTCTCAGATACTCAGTAACTAATCAGTAACAACACAGATGAGATGGAAAGGAAATAGATATTTGAAAATTTTGTTCAGTGAGAGTTGGCAACGTTTTCCCAAATAAATGTTTGAAAAGAACAGTTAATACAAAAAATACTGCTACTACATCATCACTCATGTGAACCTTATTATCAACAGAGGCATTAAAAAATTAGGTTACGATACTGAAATATTTTCCTTTTATTGCAGTTAAGTCTGAATGGTGGGATTATTTGTTCTGTTTAATGCCACAGGCCAGTATATCAAGAACAAAATTCACTGCAAAATTATCCACTGTTGCCCTTTATGGAAATAAGAAGATGACACAGTCTGCCAACAAAACTGTTGGTTACTAGATGTTTTTGCAATGTTCAACAGTATCCCCATTTTACCAGAAAAAAACCCCCATGTATAAATTAAGAATGTGATACAGAATTGACTTGTTTTTATAACATAAAAGACACACTAGCAGCTGTAGGCATTTCTCAGAGCATAAAAACCAAAAGCACTGACCTGTAAAACAGAAATAGTAATAACATCTGCTAGACTTCTGGGCTCTGAAATCACATTCCCTGAGAGCAAGTTTCCAAAAGAAAGGCTGGGCACTTATGTAAGATACCAATTCCCTTTTCAATGGATTATGTTTCTCTTTTGAAATTTTACTTAAAAGCCTGAGTGCAAAACCACATACATCTTTCTTCTCCAAGAATTAATGTAGCAGGGCAAAGTAACAAAACGCCATGGCACTGGCATAAAAATAGATTTATCAATGTCTTTCAGAATTTGTGATATCATAGAATCATAGAATGGCTTGGGTTGGAAGAGACCCTAAAGATCACCTCGTTCCAACCCCCTGCCATGGGCAGGGGCACCTTCCACTAGACCAGGCTGCTCAAAGCCCCATCCAACCTGGCCTTGAACACTTTCAGGGATGGGGCATCCTCAACTTATATTAGATCACCTTCTTTTCTTACTTCCATGCTCATCTTTCTAGTCCCTCTCCAGAAACAAGGTTCCTAGGTGTGGTCTTTTCAATCCCACTGTGGGGAAACAAGCAGTTCTGTATTCACTGTTCTATGTGGAGTATCACCAGGATCTCACACAGGCAGGACTGCTGCTGCTTAGGCTCTGCCTGCTTGATAGTTTAGGGTCCTTCTTACAAGTCCTTGGCACTGCCACAGGCTTTGACACTGCACAGTACTCTTTATAGGCACAAAGTCTGCTCTCCCATGGCATGAGTCCCCACCAACTTCCTCTCAACGCGAGCAGATATTTAAAGCAGAACTTGGTCTCATAATCTTCTTTCCCTTCATATGTTTGCCAGATGGCTTTATTTAATGTCTGTTCTCTGGATTGGCTCTTAGATTGATTTTTTTTTTTTTTTTAAACTTTACATTTGCCATCTGCTGGTCCAAACAGCTGGATGATACACTTCCTTTTCAATCTCATGGCATAAATTCATTCTTGCTGTCAACTTGGCATCCAAAATAGTATGGTAGGCAGACTGGCAGGTCTGGGTATGGCCATGCTCCACCAACAGGAATTTTCTCCTTGTCCCTCTGAGAGCCATTACCATAGTAGCAAAGTTTTTAAGAAGGAACAAAGTACAAAGCCAGGGTGAAAGACAGGTACCAAGAAGAACTGAACCATGTTGTCTCAATGATGGAAAGTAGTCTGTGTTGCAGCTATTTCTTGGAAGCAGAATTGTAGCCCCAGCAGCCGGCAGTGTGTGTTCTTGTACAAAGAGAAGACATCAAGTTGTGCGGCAGCTAAGGGCAGAGAACTGCATGTGGACTTCCAAAAGAAACAAATGCTGCGTGGGAAAAGACTTGACTTGGAACCTTCAAATCATTTTCCAGAGTCTTCAGCAACCGTCTTGCTCTTTTCAGTGAAAATGTATGAGGACTCTTGCGAAATAACTGATGTGGATATGGGACCATGCCTGCACCCTGCAGGGTACTCAGCCTGGGCCACGCTACAGGGGCAGTGCCAGAACAAGGGC
Source organism: Melanocharis versteri (assembly GCA_013397845.1). Taxonomy (NCBI): domain Eukaryota; kingdom Metazoa; phylum Chordata; class Aves; order Passeriformes; family Melanocharitidae; genus Melanocharis; species Melanocharis versteri. Next base: position 156,945 of record VZTG01003862.1, read on the forward strand.
TTGCAAAACTGCAACAGCAGCTGGCTGGGAAGGGTGTCAGGAGGAGGACAAAAGCAGCACAAGAGGAGGAGGAAGGGAAAGGTGCCAAAAAGTCTTGTTATGACCCCACCTAAATGCCTAAGAGCAAGGTATTACTGAGCTGCCTGAATGTGCATGTTTTACCCGTCTTGTTACGTTAAACTCAGAATTTTTTAGAGACGATTCTGTCTCTTGAGCGTTTGCACAGTTCCAAGCACAATAGCTTCTTGTGCTGGCTGAGTCCTTTGAATGCTGCAAGAATACAATTAAATAATAAGAGCAGTAAAAAGCTTGATGCTATTCATTCTTGAAAAGATCTCACATGGTTTTGGACAAATCACAGCCACAGCAACACTCTCAACAAACACATTTTCTAATCCTTTCATTACTATCGTGGCTTTCTTTTAAAGGTAAAGACAGAAAAAAATGTCATGAAAAAAATATTAACTGTATTTCATATCTGAATGCCACAAAAGACCAACAGTTTATCCACTTCTACTTCAATGCCTGTCTGTGTACATAAATTTGCACCATACACTTGCCTTTTTCTGTTTCCCCTGTGGTTTTGGTGGCTCAGCTGACATCCAGTAGCCTGCCTACTCTCTCCATGCATTACATGGTCAAGTTAAGTGGGAACAGCGTGAGGTTTGCAGTGTCTTGATCTCTTAATGTTTAGATAAATGCTGATACTACAGAGCTTGTCCTAGTTTTCCAGAACTTCCTACCTCAGTTATGAACCCAATAAACCTAACCCAGTGGTTCAGTGTCCTTGGTCTCAGCAGCTCTAATCCAATGCCCATTGAAGCCAAAAGAAAGATTCCTTAATTAACCAGTTACTGTCAAATCAAGCACAATTAGGCTCAAGTGACACTGAAGAATAAGATGTATAAATTCTTTTGCAACGCAAATTCCTTTGCTGCTGAACTGTATGGAACTGATCCACCTGCTCCAGGTCTCCGTGTAACCCGATACTTTGTACACCACCCAGTGTTCAAGGGAGGGGCGCTGAGAAACAGATTTCTTGAAATTCCCAAGCTGCTTTATATGCTTCACGTTGGTGGTTCACAATCAGATTTCTGGTTGTCACCATCATGAATGAAGGATAAAAATTCAGTGACAAGTTATGAAATGTTACATCTGCTCAAAAAGGTAGAACGACCAGCCAAAACTAGTGTGTCAAAGAAATGTGTAAAACAGCTCCAGATTTAGCCAGATCCAGCACAACCCAGGTCTATTTTTGAAAGCTGCACTGGTACAGATGTTAGTAGGTGTATGAATAAAGGACAGGAAGACTGTACCACCAGTTTGCATATCCATGGTAACTAAGAGAGGATCTCCTGTGAAAAGGAGCTGTGAGATGGGGAAAAAAGAATTATTTTCCCCTTTGAGGGCTAAATAGCTCACACTATCTAGTGAGATTATTTAGGCTGGGGACACGTTCACCTCCAGATTATAAGAGCAGCGAGGAAAAGAGAACAACATGGCATCATCAGTCCTCAGAAGGTTTGTCTAGCTTGCACTGCAGTCCATGTCTCTGCACATTCACAGCTCTTGTTCCGCCCAGGCTGAAGCTGATGCAAACATACCCAGTGGCCATACAAACAACCCATTATACTATACATAATACAGTACAGTACCCAAGACATACACTGCCTGGTTGGGACGTGAAGGCTACAGAAAGAAACAATGGCCTTCTATGGAGCTCTCAGTATACAGTATTTAGGCATGAATCATAGAACCGTTTAGGCTGGAAAACATCTTTAAGGCCACCGAGTCCAACCTTTAACCTAGCAGTGCAAAGTACCAGTGTAGCTCTTTTTTCTCTGTGTGTATGAGTATGTTCTGAATACGTTTATGATGATGCAATTGCATCTTCTCTAGGCTGGGTTTAACAATCTTTACTGTTTCATGACTAATCACAGAAGTTCTATTACTATTGAAGGACAAGGTCCAGAGGAAGTATAAGCGATTTCAGAAGTATTAAAAAGCAAAAAAACTCCGTGCAACACAGAGTGGTACCAGTGTCTCACACATGTGCTTACTCTAATGATTCAAAGGGCAACCACTTGAGTTCCCAACTGCTCTGTGTTCCCCAAACGAACTCACAGAACTGCCATCTCTCTCCATTTCCTTACAGCCATCATTGGAGCAGGAGGGCAGTGCTACTGCTGGCACTGAGCTGAGCCCATCTGGACTTGATTCTGGGTGCCTGCTTGTGGACCTGCCAGGCAGGAAGTCAGACAGAACAGAAGAAATAGGCACCACCTTCCATGCTGCTGTACGTAACCTCTGAAGCAAAAGGATGAAAAATTTCTACAAATATAGTTTCTTTTAGTAATCTCCTTTTCTTATTCTCCTGGCCCTGCCACAATTTTTAGTTTTAGATATGTGAGTCTGGCAGCTCTCTGCACATGGTCCAATTCTCCAGCTTATTCCTGGTCCAGGTTTTCCTTCAGTTTTACTAGAAGCAAGAAAGACTGATATCAAAAAGGGGAATAGAAAGAAAACTAAGGAAAACAAACCCTTAACATACGCAGAAAGTCATCTGAACATCCAAACAGGAGCAGAAAAGTTCCTTTTTCTTTTAAATATATCTTCTGTTCCCATGCTATGCTAACTAAATGGTATGTTTTTAAATAGTCTGTTTTAAAATAAGTTGGGCATGATCTAGTTACTAAATATTGTATGATTTGATAATCACACAGCAGAGCAAACTACTTTGCTAATCTGGAAAAAGATGTAAAATTCTACAATGCCTTTAAGAAAATGGGACTTAAGTACCTTTTATTTTTTCTAATGACATGTAAGCCCAGGAAAAAGTAATATTCTGTCTTAGTTGGTTTTGAAAGTCTTAGAATTGACAGTTGCATGTAAACAGTTTAAACCTTCATTTTTATAGCTACATGAAATCAGCATTGATTTATGCAGCACACAATGTCTTTATTTCTTGATTAACTTCCCTTCAGGTTTTCACTGTAAGCCAGTGATATATTATTAGAGATAACAGTGATACTTGTATTAATTTCCTTCATTATATTCAGTCGCTCATAACTTTGGCAGCTGGTGTAACTTTTAGGTCCTTTGAGTGGGGGAGGCAAAAGGATGAATAACTTGTGATGGTGTAATTGGAGTCCACTCCACAAACAAGGCGGGTTACGGCTGCACAGTGAACTTTGGTTCTGAGACGCTCAACCTTGTGCTTTGACTCAGCAAAATAAATAATGCTCTTTACAAGCAGTCTGCACAAAATTGTCAGGGCGCTCTGGTTTAACACACAGCTTGTCATCAGGCATTACACATCCAGTAAAATTAATTAAGATATTTAAACCTGGAGTGGTTTCACCCAGTATTTGGCAATCTGCTGGTCCTAAGAAAAGTGGCTGAGAGTTTAATAAGAAATATCACAAACACTAACTAAAAGTTGAAGGTCATTTTGATTACGAACCTTCCCACGTAAGCAGACCATTTGCATGTTCCCATCACAGTAGCGCTCTCACCTTCACTAGCAAATGTCTTTTGCTTCCTTACCCTAACCTTTTAAAGCAGATATTGTCTCCAGATCACTACAAACTGTACAGACTGTTGTGGAGCAAAAGGTTTTAATAACATCACGGCAGACTCTTGGGCTGAGCTAATACAAGCACTCAGCTTCAGTCTAATTCTAATAGCCAAATAAACAGAGTTAGGATGATGCTCAGTGCTATTGTAAATTCCATCCACATTCCATGCTGAAGAGTGGATGGAGAAAACAAAATGGTGTAATCACTTATAAACATTATGAAGAAAACTAGATTGGTCACTTTTAGTTTGCCCCCTGCCGCAGAAATAGAGGCTATTAAAATAACAACTAGTCAGACACAAAAAGCCAGGAGGAAATGAGACTTCATATCATGGAAATACAACTGACAAATGCAGTGCTTAGGAGCAGATGTGGTTGAAAAAACAATGAAATACTTTCAGCAGAATTTGCAAGTTTGTTTTGTGGAGATGGAACCAGGAAGCCCTTGCTGGAGATTCCCACACCATCATCCACAAATCCAAAGTACCTATGAGTCCTACAGGAAGTTGAGATGTACCTATCTGCACACATGGTCCTCTGATCTTGTTGTGATTGAGCTACAGCTTGTGACTTTCATTCAGAATAAGACTACAAAGCAGCTGAGCTGGTTATTAAACCAGACTTTTGAAGCAACATAAGTAAAAACTATAGAATTTGATTTTAAATATACAGTCTAATTGTTAGTATTTTGCTTTGACTAAGAAACTCGCTACATCAGGCAGGCTCATTGTAAAAGTTGCAGAGAAAGTTTCAAGAAAACTGACCAAAAATCTTTTGTGTACACATGACAATTTACAGTGCTCTCTGCTCACAGAGTCATTTCATATCAGATTCACAGGACTAGCTTTTGCTAAAACAATCCTCTCATAATGAGAAAGGTCATGGAAACAACCTCTTTACTCTAGAGCAGATAGCACTTCCTTAAAGCACTCCATCGGAGTCCAAATAGGAACACTAATATGCTTGTGTTAACAGTGTTGAGTTACACAAGAGTTGGTAACCATTTTAAAGAGCATAATTTTGTCAAAACAGCAGGCCAGCTACCACTATCTTTCTGTATAGTGCAGACTCAATGCAAATGTCAGAGGAGCCAGACCGTTTACTTCATTCAGGTATCTCTGAACTGGACTGACCTTCAGTTCCATAAAACTTTGAACTTTGCCTGCTCAAGGGTTGAAGCCCACTTGGGGATCCTGGAATATCAGATATGCAGTAGTATATTATTACAAATTATTTCAACTGGCTTCTAGGAAAGAAATATATTTCTATTTCTCCTATCATCTTCCACTGTTAAATTTCAAGTTAATAACCCATTGTTGTGACTGGTTTAAGCATTACTGAAGAAATTCAAAGCAAGTGTAAAATGCAACAGAGCTTCCATATCCAAGAACATAATGAGAGCAACAGAACCGTCATCTATGGATGCATGGCAAGTCCAAAGAAGCAACTGATGTTCTGGGGCAGAAGAGATGTCCCTTAAGATTGCTATCACAACTGCAGGTATTTGTATGGCAGAGACGTTTCTGCGCAAAAGAAGAAAGCAAGAAAGGAGACACTCTGCAGGAAAAACAGTAGTAAAGGCAGCAGAAAGTCAGAGGGAAAGCAAGAATAGTTATTGAAAAAATTCCTAAAAAGGGCAAATGACAGAACATCACTTCACTGGTGGCAGAACAAAGTAGGGAGTGACGCTCAGAGAAGCCTCCCTCCTCTTCTTTGAATTCTACTTAATCCATGGAATCAGGCTTTGTTTGGGTTTTTTACTAATTACCAGGATTAGATCTGGCTTCATCATCAGATTAACATTACCTAAAGGCCTGGTTTTGACCTAAGTTTTGACAGCCTCAGACCTCAAGTGAATCCAGGGACACAGCCCAATTCTGACCTTGCAGCAGATCCTTGTTGTCTTGCCCACAATGTGGCTTTATTCATACACACTACACTGTGATCTCAAATGCCTGTGCAAAAGTGGAAGAAGCAGCAGCAGCCGATCGACTTTCAGGTGGCTTTTGTTGATTTCTTTCACAGCTGTGGCAAGAATTAACACTGGCACACTTGCCAAAAAAGCAAGTGAGCCTGTTCTACAGACAAGAGGCCACAGACAGGACAACAGCTCTGCACCACACCAACCCATGGGACCCCGCGCTCACGGAAGCTGTGCTCCCTTCTCCTGTGCTGAACTCCATCCACCTTTCCCAGGAGCCATAATGCTGCTCCACTGTATTCTGCACCCCATCTTACCAGACACGTTCCCTTCGCACCATCACGGCACCCAACACGATGCTCCTTCAGACACATTTGCAGGTACCTCAGAAATTTTGTCCAGCACATAGAAGGAGCCGATTTCCTGATGTCCTCTTGGCTTCTCAGCTGACTGCACTATGTGCCACAGTTTCTCAAAACTAATCTGCTGTTTCAGAGAAACGTGAAACTTATGAGGAGAACATGTCAATTCATTCACGATATACGCTCCTCTACAAATACGTAACACAGATTGGAACTGACATTCAAGATGACCCACACCCTATATAAGCCTCACAAAAACTGCCTAGTTATTCACTTTTCCAGCTTGGCAAACTAAGCCTCCATACTCAGTGTCAAGCTAAAACATTTGTTAAAATAATTCTTGGCTTCCTTCCACTGCAAACAAATTCATCAGACAGATATTTCAACTCATTTTTGATTCAAGCAAGCAGAAGTAGGGAGGTACAAAAGTAGAGATATAGGAGCCTTCATTAATTAGAATATGACTTTTTTTTGGTACACCTTTTTCTTCCACATAAGGATAATGGAAGGTTTTGGCTATTTTTGAGGTCACTGTCTCCAATTAAGAGAAATGCATGAGCTTTAAACAAATCAGACAACCGTGGAACAATTTTAATCCCTGAATGAATAAATCCCTTGGGGGACGTGGCTGCAGAGAAATCAATGGGCAATTCTATTAAGCCTTAACAGCAAATAAGGCACAATCTGGCTTCTACAATGAACCTCAAAGCCACAGATCCTGTCATAAGAATTTATCAGATTTGTGTGATCAGTCGTCAGTGTACAGAGCCCGATTATACCCAGAATATCTTCTGCTTACAGCAGCTGCTGGAACAGCATTGTACTAGACCATCTTTGAGTTACGGGCTATAATCTTACGGCAAAAAAAAAAAGACAGAAATAAGTGTTAGCTGGGTGAATACTCATTTGTTCCAGTGAACTCCCACTCTTGTCAGCACCCTGCTGCCCACTGACCTTACCTCCAGCTCCGAAGTGTAAAGAGAAGTGTGAGCTGTGACTGTGAGAAAATTCGCATTTGCTCCCGCAGCCTTTCACAGCAACACAAAAATGACCTCCTCTGCCCTACAGACTGGAAGTGCTCTCTCTAGCTGTGGGATCAAACACAAATCATTCATACCATGCTATAGAAAGTCCACAGACTAGCACAGGAAATAGAACTGTGCTTTAAAAAATCATCGAAACAGAAGACACAATTTCCCCTCCCCTTCAATATATCTAAATGCTCACCTACTGGCACCTGCCAGGCTAAGGACAAAATCACTTTGCTTGGTGTGGTTGATGCAGCCTAGCCCATATCCGGGAGCCTCTGCGTCGGGCTGCATCTGCTCTTAAAAGTGAAACACTCTCAGGACTGTTCTGTGGCACTGGAGACAACACTTGAAACCAGACTGCAAAACTCTCATGATCTTCAAAAGAGGTTGACTACATCCACTCCGCTTGTTGAAAACCATCACCAGCCTACCCAACCAGGATTTTGTCCAGGGCCGTTCCAACAACCCAAGACCAATGACAGCCTGACCCAGGAACGTTTCCTGCACTGTTCAGTAGTTTAGATGCATCTTCCCTGTCCACCTACCCAGACTGTTCAGATCTGAGGCATGTCCAAGGTACATGAGAGCTGCCTTCTTTGCGCACAGAACCAAATTCTCTTTCCTTGAAATCAAGGTATGTGAACAAGGAAAGAGGGTGAAAATGACACATATACAGCTACTACCTAGACAGAGCTATACTACAGACATGGCACACCTAGTGCTCAAGTTCAGAAGTACTCCCTACAAGCATCCACTCTTTAGATAAACAGTTATTGAGGGTCAAGTTTTCACTGCCATTAAATTCCTGAAGATAGAGATGGGAGCCATCACTTCTTGCAGTGAATAGGAATCAATATCCAATAAGATGCACAGCGGGATTTTCAGGTTAGGTGTCTCATTCCTATTGCAGTTGACTGGGATTATATCCCTGAAGATGTTAAAAGCCTCTGTGTTGAGTGTGATGCCTTTGTTATCCCATTACACAAAAGTACAATGTCTCTAATCCATTACACTGGCTTATGAAAGAGAGAAATACAGGAGTAATACTACAGGCAAGTGTTTTCCTCCTTCTCCTGGGTAAAAGAAAAATATCACCTGCATATTTCAGCTTTGCAATCTTGCTTCATGTCTATCTCTGAGCAAATAAATTGAAGTCCCGTGGAAGCTGCTCAGGTAAATTTCAACACTGCCTGGTAGTGTGAGACACAAGACAGGCAGAAATAGTTAAGTAGTTTAATTCACGCTGGTTTGGCATTTGGTCAAAGAGGTTTTGTAGAAGTAATCAAAAAAAGGGAACTTTAAGTCATTAGAAAGAACTAATAATTTTCACAGTGACACTTGGCTTTCGTTTCCCCCAGCATCCTTTCACAGATGCAAGTTACCCAGAATTCTGTAATCTGCACAATCAATTTAAAACACTGATGTACAGTTAGCACCTCACTTTAAAAAAATAAACCAATAAAGAAACACAGTACTCTTCATCAGTTGGTTCAGTAGCAATTAGACAAACTGAGTTTACAGTCTGCACCATACTTTCATCTCACAATAAGATTTGAAAAAGAGCTAGGCTACAAGATTAAATTTAAAAAAAATCTATACCTGTGCTCCTGTGATTTTGTATCAAATAACTTTTGAGAGAAGTACATATTTAATTGAATATTCGAAAGCAGTAACCTCTACAGTATCTAATAAAGCTGCTGAGGAACAAGAAACCCATGGACCAGATACAGTTTATGACATCACTTTGATAATTTTGGACTGAGTGATTCGAAGGGAATGCATTAGGACAAGAAAGAAAGTGAATCTGTGCCCTGCCAAATGGGTCTGACAGTTCTCCCTGGGCTTCAAGGAAAAAATTTCTCATTTCTCCTATAAACCAATACTAGGAGAAAATCACAGCACCCACTGACACAACAAAATACTCCTTATTAACTGTTCCTATAAATCTTAATGGCAAGTAAGAGGGACAAAAGTAAAAAATGTTATCCTCCTTATTTCAACAATAGATTTCTTTTTCAGAGTTAACTTAGAAGTATTCACGTTTGGAAGCTAAATCTAAAATACCTGTAATGGGCTCCATTTTCCTGAACAGTTGAGTACTCCTCTCCATAAAAAAAATCAACCTTTAGTTTATCCACCTTCAGTGTCCCAAAGACATTAGCCACCTAGGAAAATTCAGGACACTTCACTGAAATACACTAACTTGTCTTTCTTCAAATACTCCATTTTAAAATCCTGAGACAGCAGTGCTGATGAGAACAGCATTTTCTTTTTCTTGCTTGGATTATGTGCCAGTGTGGCAAAATTCAGCTACCACTGATAGCTTGAATGCACTAAGCAAGATATAGAGAAGGATCTCTGCAAGTCTGCATGTTCATTCATGTTTACAAAAACTGACATCACACAGATTTAAGATTGACGTATTTTAACTGTTTGCTTTAATGATGATCAATTCCAGGTTTCTCATCTGCTCTTTTTGTTTCACACTGTCTTATATATTTGCTCATGACATACTGTTGAAGAAACTAAGGGCTGATTTCTGTTTGGCTAAAGACATCAAATAAACTCTATTTTATTATGATGCTGCCACCTATAGTCTTTCTGAACACCACACTACCTCTGCACAATTTTGATTTGTATTTAAATTTCTAAAAATTGCATTGTTTATCCTTTGTTAAAACTTTCAACATCACCCCACCCAGCAAGGAAAATGTCAAATAAAATGTTTGGGGGGACATGCTTTTGTCATCTTTCCTCTGTGATTTCCAGCCCCACCAAGAAATCTCCCCAGTTTTGGCTACTCTGATGTTCTCTGATGAAGACTCTGCTTTCAGAAGGTCTGAGAAGAACGGGTGACTCTGAGATGAGTATCTACCAAACCAGCATAAATGGTTACTTCCAAACACCAGAGAGCATGCCTGAACACACTACACAACCAGCCCACAGTGCAGAAGACAGGATGGAAACCAGATCTGAAGTTGCTGTGAGGCCCAAGGGAAAACTCTCACCAGATACTCCTATATATACTTCATTCATGCTCTACTTCTGTACCTCTGATTAGGACCACTAAGCAGTGACATTAATTCTCTTTCTCTCCCAAAGTTTTTCTGTACTATAGTTTTCTTAAGCTAACCTATCATTAAGTAAAAATCAGACCTCAAACAGGCCAGACATACAAGCCTTCCACTGCAGAGCAAGACACAAAGTGATGTGAATCTGGAATCTCTCTGTCCTGTGGTCTTACCAGCTGAGACCTAAGCCATAGGGATGTTTTGCACGGTGTCCCCAGCTATGAAACTGGCGACTCAGTGGTGAGGCATTAAACACTACACCAACTCAAAAGGCCTGCAGCTGCAGAAATTAGCACTTTGTTCTTCTTCTAGGAATGGAATTAGTTAGAAGGACAGACAGATCATGTGTCTGTCCCTCCTTAACCTCCAATTTGTCCAACTACCTATGGAAACTCTTGTGTGTTTCCATGGTCAGCTGATGCAGTGCAACCCAGTACCTTGAAAAAAACCTTAGTGACACTGATTCCAGTATTAAGGAAAGAATGCCACAACTTTAAGATTAAAAGAGCTACTAATTTTGATGGCATACAGTGCCCTGAGTCCTTTAAGTTCCACATTATATTATATTTATAGCTTCTTTGTTCAGTTCTAGAATATTTTCCAATTTAGGAAGGAAAGAAATCTACTCAAGTGTAAAATCAAACAAACCCCATAATTCTAAAATACAGGCAGCTGATTGCATTGTATTAGACAATGAGTTAGAAGATGAAGCAGTTCCTTTGTTATATTCTACTTCTCTTTAAATAGCAGAGTTGCCAAAGCTGATGTGATAAAAGAAGAATGACAAGGAGAATGAGAACTGCGTAATCTTCTCATCTCACTCACCACTTTAAGATACAAAGGAGTAGAAGTGCAACCTGTCTCCCTTTCCCAGAACGTTTATGTGCTGCAGATAAAAAACAAACAAAACAAAACACACTGAGTTTTTAGCTTTTCAGGGATGCAATATTAAACAGTGTCATTAAAAATAAATTTACATTAAAAAAATAAACTCCTTTTCTGTTAAAAAAAAAAAACTGATCTATTGTGTATTTTTACCCATAGAACAAACGAACTGTTCATGGGGATGGTATTTTAGCAGTGCAAGCTGAAGCACTTTTTATATTCTCAGTGTATTCTCAGTGTTTACAGCACTCGCCTGTAAACTCAGACATTATCCCTAAAATCATTTAGTGTTTCCATAAAAGAAAAAGTTGCGCTGTCAAGTACTGTAAAGAAATTTTCCTTGAAGGACTCTTTTCAAAGCTACTTCTGTCTTAACTTAGCAACAAACTTCACTAGAAAACCAGCTGGCAGAGGACACCACGGAATGTATGTGCCAGCTTATACATGTGTAGGTTTTCCATACTCCTGGAGCTGATGAAGTCTGCTCTGAAGCAGCTGGGAGCATGGAGAACCACGGGCCTGAGAATTCTGAGAAACAAAATGCACTGGAAGAAATACCAAAGAAATCAGTGTCCTGTTTTATGTCATTCTCTTTAACATCAACAGACTGGCTAAGAAACCATTTGCCCTAAGTAAATACTCTTGTAATTACACTTCACTAGACTCATTCAAGGTCATGAAGAGTCAATGGCGATAAACTGCTAAAAAGTTCCACTTCATCTCTTATACCTGTTTTGATGTGTATTTCTCCGAGTCATTGATTTAATCTTCCTCTTGAACGATTTCAAAATTTGTCAGAATTTCAGGCATCACCACTGTGTACAGAGAAATTTGCTCCCAAGGTGCGTTTCAAAAGTGCTGTACAAAAGCAGATGCACCATCTGCTGTTTCAAGGGTTCCAAGACACTTTTCTGTTACATTCCTGCAACTACCGGGTAAGCTACTACCGCCAAGAGGAACTCTGTTGACTCCCTTTGAGGCTATGTAGAGCACAGGCACCAGGAGTAATAGGACTTGCAAGAGGTATGAACACAGTAAAATGGTACCCTTGAAATTAGGACAATGATTATTCAAGTCTGAGCTTCACCAGAAGCATCACTGCTGATCGTTTTCACAGAAACATCTACTAGTACATTTACGCTCTTTTCCCAGACCACTGTCTGTATTTTCCCAGGGGCCAACAGACCCAGTTGCTTGGCTTCGAGCTGCCAAGACTTTTAGTTTCATCCTGTTATAACTCATCAAGCAGATGTAAGAATTTTACACTCAGTATTCTACAACCCACTATGTGCACTCTTTATAATAGACACCAAAAAATGGAGTACTCCAGAATCACTGTACTGATTGCATTGTTTACTTTTATGTTTAATTTAAAAACTTTCCATTTTACATGTATTTCAGAGCAGCCAGACACCCCCCCTTGCCTCTTATATTGCACTGTTTTAACCACATCTACCTCCAAAAAGTTAATCAAATTTGACATTGTATCAGGAAGATCTTTCCATTAATGACTTTATGAGATGGCACAGATTTAACGAACCTGTCTTAGCTCAACCCTCTCCACATGTAGTGATGGAATGAGAGAGGCTGCAGTACCACAACGAGAGGGCACTGGGGAGGGATTTGTGCAAGTATCAGCCGGTTCAAAAACACAAACTGAGAGGACCCAAGTTTATCAAACCCAAATAATTCTGAGGGAGTACTGCTCACTTGAGGATGAGCAGCAATGCACGGAAATGCTTTGGAACAGATAAAGCCATCCTCCTTAAGTGACAATGTCCATGAATGGATGTTTCACTGTAATAAAATGAGTAAGTAAATGGTCTCCTTTCCTGATCTTTTTGCATAGACTCTCCTCTCTTTAATAAAACAGAACCATAAACCTTGCAGTAAGAGAAGACTGTATCTTTATTACCTTGGATACATTACATTTTATGACTGAATTTCCATCTCTCTTGTGATTGTTAACTCTCTTTATATGCACAGCTGGAAAATGAAGGAGCTTTTTCTAAGAGCATCTTACAATCCTGGCATGTACAGCTTTCATTCTACTGCTTTCCAACAAGGATTTCCATGTTCAAGTGAATGTCCTTTAGTATTCTGGACTTCAACAAACTAGCCATATTCAGTTCATCAGCACCTACAACTGCAGAAAGGCACTTCCAGGCTTCTGTAACAAAAAGATAAATGAACTGTGCATTGCCAGGTATGTGCTACGTTTAATGGGCCAAAGCCTGAGCTTGCTGTTACGAAGCAAGACCTCAGAGGACAAGAGAACTGATGCATTCCAGCTGTGCAGGGCACTGGACAAGAGATCTGTGACACTAGTAACAACAGACTTCAGAGTCACCTCCACTTTCTGCACAGTGAGTGCTCTGCAGATCCTTGTCTACAATGTGTATTGGTTATACTCTCCAGTCAAAGGCTGGTTGTGCTGGAAACACACATCTGAAATGAAGAGTGGAACAGCTGGGCTGTGAGGCAATGGCCATTTATTACATTTTCACACAAAGCAGGGACAACCTGTCTATGTATTTTTAGACATCGATGATTTCACTTTTGTCCTGGTGAATCTGAAATGCAGCTTTGCTACTGCAATAAATATTTGCCTGAGACATTTCCATAATTCAATCCTATCTTCAGTTCCTCGGTAACAGTTCAGTGCCAGTCCTTGTTATTAAGGAGTTTTTTTCCTCCTTTTTGCTTCTATCATGACTATAAATACTGAGGCTGCCAGCCAAGAACTGTACAGCTGTTAATGTCCTGCACGACAGCAAGGACAGCAGAGGCTGTCAGCACCACCACAGGCTGAGTGTGAGCAGAACCCTTTCCTCTGTAGAGCTCAGTGGCAGGCAGCACACACTCGTATTCCCATCCACTGCCTTAGAAGCAACACTGCCAGGTTAGCTGGTTTTTTTCAAAGAGAAGAATTAGACCCCATACACCCAGAAGCACATGCTAAAGAAAACATTTTTAATTAAAAACACAGCAGAATTTAAGTTCACAAGGTCTCTGTGAAAGCAAAGAAACATGACCTTTTACTTTCCATAAACTCTGACGTCTATACATAGACAAATTAATTACCCACCACTATAAACAACCACAGACAGTTCCTACCTCATCACTGGATAAGCCTAAAAGCACCTGCTCCCTTTCCTTTAATGATAAGCCAACTCCTACTCTGAAACCGCCTTCTTTCAATGATTAAAGAGCTACAAAGCAAGTGCCAGTAATAAAGTTACTTTTTTTTTCCTTCTGTAATCTAATCTTTGCCCTGTAGAAACTGCTGATGAGAGTTCAGTTCCACTTAAAATTTATATAAAAACAATCCATATCACGTTGCATGGAAAAGGACTGTTGTCCCAGTGTTAATTGGCATGGTGATACGAAGACTGAGAAATTACTCTGATGCAAAAATGATGTACAGCCTTGTATCAGCATCAAACAGGCTCTGATGCATGGTTGCTATTTTTGGAAACTAATGATCTATGAGTGATAAAGCAAATGAACTTCTTAATGATGACAAATACAGGAGAATGTACAGTACTGAGTAGAGAACATGATGTCCAACCAAAGAAAGATTTATGGGAGACAGTTATGGTACCTAAGATTTATAATGGCAAAATAAGAGAACAGGAAAAGCTTCTGGAAGATCTTGTGTGTCTACCTGGAATAGCAATTTACTTTCAGACAAAGGATGGAATGTACAGTCCACTGCATGCTTCTAGCTGATGCTTACATTGCTTTGGTATTTATACGCATATAAAGCCTAAGACACGCATTACTTTATCCAATTTAAATATAACTAAAATAGCTACAGAAAAAAAATTTAGGTTTTTAACTAGCGTGAAAATATGCAAACAATTAGTGTTTATATTGTTGGGGCGTTCCTATAAAGTTCTCTTTATATATAGGGTGGTTTTCAGCTAGTTGTATGGCAAAACTGGCAAGGTGATGGTTTCACAACTAAAATCTCATTGTGCCCTTAAAAGGTTTTGAACTGAAGAAATGCCTGTACAGTAACCTAAGATCCATCAGCGGCAATTAAAATTCAATACACTCAATATACTATGGACAGTAAAATTTGTTAACAGAAACTAGCATAATAATGAAAACAATGCATTTTTGGTATTTCAGGTCTCATGTCCAAAAACATATTAAAGAGGGGGAAAAGTCACACCATTTATGGCTAATTTCAGGGTAGAGGATCAGTCAGCATTTCGAGAGATATTTGAGGAATGGGAGAGGAAAAGCCACAGCCTTCCAGGGCAGGAAAACACGCCTGCCGGCTGAGCTCGGCCTTCCTGCAGGGAGCCGGGCTGGTGGGAGCCCAAGCCTGTTCACCTCAATCCAATTCACACCTCCGAGATTCCTGCAAACGCCGGCCGCGAAGGAGCCGTTTGTGTACATGGAAACCGGTGACCCACTAGGCGCATGTGGCCCCTAAACTAAACGCCCGTTCTGTTGCCGATTAAGCGTCCCCNGCCCCGGGGCCGGGCGGGGTGCGGCGCTCAGGTGTTCTCCACCTCGGCAAGACATTGACCGCCGCCGGGTCACAGAGGCGTGCGGGGGTGAGGAGGAGCGGACCGCGCACTGTGAAAGGGCGATTTCACCGCTGCAGCTTTCCGCCTCGGCTTTTCTTTCCCCCGTCGCCCACCCGAAGTGGCTTAAGGTAGCGACGAGCCATCTCCAGGTTATTTTCTCGAGCGAGTTACAGAGTGTTGGAG
Source organism: Melanocharis versteri (assembly GCA_013397845.1). Classification (NCBI taxonomy): domain Eukaryota; kingdom Metazoa; phylum Chordata; class Aves; order Passeriformes; family Melanocharitidae; genus Melanocharis; species Melanocharis versteri. The sequence continues at coordinate 172,519 of VZTG01003862.1, forward strand.
GTGGCGGGGTAAGTGCAGCACGTAGCTACAGGCAGGATCCTTGCGGTGGAATCAGAGTGAAAGGCTCTAGCTAAAGTTGCTTGCAGCTGTGAACAGTAGTGCCCTTGAATCCTCAAACGGGGCATTTCAAGCTTAGCTTCTATGTAAGAGGTGAGAAAGAAAGGCTGGACGAACTGGCTGGAAGAATTGACCAACATAACATTGAGTTCCCCACTTCGGCATCTTATCTATTTCAATAAATTTCTCTCGAACTTGTGAGTTCTGGTTTCAACATGAGCACTTTTTTTTTTTTTTNCGCCGACCAGCAGCCCCCGGAGAAGACGCGGGGGAGCCAGCGCAGCCCTGCCCGCCGCCCAGCCTCCCCCGACGGCAGCGCCCGCGGCTGGGCCCGAGGGCGCCGCTGCCCGCGGGCCCCGCGCTGCCCTCACTCACCTGCAGCCCGTGTGGCGCGGCGCGGAGCGGCCG
>VZTG01003862.1:173212-249729 GCA_013397845.1 Melanocharis versteri
TTTTTTTTTTTTCCCTAAAGAAGCTCTCCCGTGCGAAGCCAGTGAGTCTGAGGACAGCAGCTTTGGATAGAAAATACAGGTGTTGCCTGATAAATGAATGCACACCACACTACACTGCCTTGCAGCCCAAGGTAAAAGCATTAGAGTGAAAAATGCTGTGGAGGTTGCTTGTTTCTCAGGGCACTGATAAGGGAGGCAGAAATGAAAATGGAAAGCTGATGCACACTGACTCAGTCTTAAAATGAAAAATCGTTTCAGCACTACTTCCAGAGCAGCCACTGTGGGTCAAAAAAGAAATTCAATTATAGGTTTTATTTCTGCCAAATAACATTGTTTTAAAAATATTCATGCTATACTGGCAAAAGTGATTTTATGAAATATTACTATATGCAGGAAAGACATATCCTTGTGTAAAGCAAATCTGAGGAGTACATTGTTCACTTGCTCGGTTGCACTGCAGCTCTGACAACAAAGACGTTTTCTGCTTTGTGTACTCTATATAATTGCTTGGGTGTAGGCTGCATTCAAGATAAAAAATGTTTGTTCTTCTCCCACCTCAGGAAATAAAAGCACCAAAAATATAATATAGATGAGAAGCACAGGATAGGAAACTTAAAACTAAGCTTAGGCTTTTGCATCTGCTGAAATAAATTATTAAACTTCTTCATGGATTTTAATAAAAATCAAATGTGGGACAGCCTAGAGAAAAAAATCAAATTGCAGTATGTTAGAGAGTCAGGTCAAAAAAAAAATCCATTGGAAGGGAACATCTTTTCAGGCCATGCCTTTATACATAATGTTTTAATTACAAGCAAATTTTGTTTTTTCAAAGTTTATTGATAAAAAATATGATCCTTGTAATGAAATGAGTTTATATTTTGATATAGTAAATCCAAGTGGAGCCACATGAAAATTTTATCCATCTTCTCAAGCTCTTTTTCTTCGGCTTGGAAAGTGTCCAAAATGTAAAACTAACTGAAATATCTTTCCACGTGTTCAGATAACTGTGCATGTTAATACCACAAAGCTATGTATGATTCATTCATCTTCATTTCACTTACTCCCTCTGCTGGGAATTAGTGTGAAAGTTCAGTGGATCAGAGGAAAGATCATTAAGAGTGCAAGATACATTAAAAAGCCTCTTTTGCTTCTTTTATTAAAAGATCACACTTCTTTACAGACCCTCCAGTCTGTATCAGTAAATCAGTCTGCATTTCTTGTTGCAAGGCTATTCATTCCAAAACGATGTGGAAGGAGAAGCTAATGCAAATTAACTAATTAAATATGGAATATATACCAAGATCTTATGCATTCTACTGTATCACTGTAACTGTCAATATCAAAGATTAAATAAATATAGAAAAGCAACTGCGTAACAGAACTGCTAAGCTATATCTGATGCTGATAGCCATGTTGCTAATGCTCCACTGCCTGCACTGACCCAAACAGAATTAGTTGGTCTGAGAAGAAATGAGGGGATAGAATAAAAATCTCAGTTGTAGTACTACCAAAGACTACCCCACACCATGAATGTTTTTTCTGCTCAGAGACTAAAACCACTTGCTTTACACTGACAGCAGACTCTTAACTCTGATTACGTGTTGCTCAAGTTCAAGTTTTATTAATGACTAAAAGGAAGAAAAATAAGTGATGGAATGATGGCAGTGGTCAACAAGGGGAGACCAACAGATGTCATATTGTTATGGAAATACCACTCTGTATCCATACATCCTGCTTCTTCTAGTATGCAGAAAATATACTAAGGAGGAGGACACCAGAGGTAATGAATTCTTTCTTCTACAAACCCTGTAAACCAGTTATGCTCAAGTGAAATACCTTCTACTGAGTAATGGGGACAGTTTCCACTGCCACAGGTAAGCAAACTTAGTTGGAAACAACTCTATAACCAGTGGCTAAAAATTATCATGAATACTTTTACAAATACTGTAAGTTTCTTTGTTATTCCAGTCATATGATTTTAGGTCGTAACAGTATAGCTGCGTTTAAAATACTCTCTTTTTGTATAAAACCACAAATTGTATTTTCAGGTTTGACTATGTAAAAATATTGTGGTAAAAGGCAATTTAAATATATATATATAAATCAAGTATAGCATTGTTCATGGTTGCAAATAAGTGTCACAAATGCAAACAAATGATAAATATATTTTTTTAGTGTAGGTTTCTTTCCAATTAAAATATTGTAACTAAGCAACAACAAGAAAATCACAAGTAACCCACATCATGAGGAAATAGATGCTATCATGAAGTGTGTAACACATTTCAGGCTGGGCATATACAACAGTAATTCCTGGGTATTGAAAAAATTAAGATGCATTACAGATTACAGAGCATTTACAACCAAAAGTAAAGAACTGTAAAAACTCTGAGCTCATTATTGGCCTTTACATAAGGACAAAGTTTAATATTCGGTCGTGGTCTGAAGGTTTTTGGAATATCCTATTGGGGCAGTATATACTATTCCCAACCAACAAACATTTTTCCAGTCCTCCTGGGCTATTACTACAGACATTGCCAACAAGCAAGTTTATTGTCAAATAAAATATATTGTTTGCAAACTTCAGCAAATTCAATTAATTCTTTCATTTTTTTTATTTTTTTCCGTTTCTGACTTCGGCATAGGGGGATTGCCACTACAGTGATCCTGCTCCCTGAATATACTCACTAGAATGTTTTCTTTTTCTTAACCATCAAAAATTATGCAGCAATTAATTGCTGTCAGAAGTCACTTGAAGTCTGTATCACATCACCACTGGCAAAAGTTCCTTTGACTTCATCCATGACCTTGCAATCCCCTTGCAATTTTCGTGCAAAAAATTGAAGTTTTCATTTCCAAAACATTTCTTAAGGAAAGGCTAACCCTAATAAAAAGGCTATTACTTTACCAGAGTACTCAAGAAAAAGCAGGTTTATTACATCTTGATATTTTTAATCTCATATTCCCTTATCCCTCTCTGCATAAGAGAAGAATTTTAAAGTCCAAATTGCTTAAGAATCTTCTGCTTTTACTTTGTAGGTGAGCACCTCTTTACTGACTTCTTTATTATGTTACATGGAAAAGCATCATTATTGCAACTAAAGAATTACATCTTAAGACGTGGGCCTCTGCACAACATATCCATTCCCAAAAAGAACTCCTTTTATCTTTACTAAGTTTATCTAATATCTGCTTCTCCTCTTCTAGATGATAAGGTATTAGTTTTATAGACCAAGATCACATCTCTCAAACTGGTTTTTTATAATCTTCTAGAAAAAAAAAATCAATATGACAATATGATTGCAAAACAACAAATCTCTTTCTCATCTTCCTGGGTAATGAAATGATCATCTTCTCTCATCTGGGAAAAGTGTACAATATGCCTTTTAATAACTGCATAATGTGGCAATGGTTAATATCATTATGTCTGCTTCTACAGCCTTTGTTGCTTGCAGGCAGACCCAGACTGGTGATGGCTGAAATTGCTCCTGTGGCTGTCCGCCAAATAAGGAAAGAAGAACCCAGACCTCCAAATTAAAATCAGTTCACCTGTACTGAAAAATATTGTTACTCTTGTGGAAGATAATCCTAAAATTTATGTTGCACGTATATATTTATACTTTAATTTTTATAAACATTATTCATTAAACTACTTTTACAGGCTTTTTAAAGCCACCTGTTCCTAAAAATCAACACAGTTGCTTTTTTACAGTATTAGGAGCATTCATATGGGTTATGCTGTCTTTAATTATTACTCAAACATGAATGTTAATGTTGAGCAATCAGCTTATCACAAAAAAAAATCATATAAAGGAACATATGTGCAAGTTTATGCTTAACCCATTATTGTGACAAACATGCCTTTGCTTGCAAAACTAAACCAGAGACCTAAACAATTATTTTATGAAGACAGCAAAAAGGATGAATCTAGGTGTGGATTCTGAAAGCATTTTGAGGAAGCTTCCTAGTCTCTGTAACAGTCATTTCAGATCATTTGACAGATTAGAGTTTATTGTATAAAAATGTTGTAACACATTTGATGTGTAAGGCAAGCTTTGTACTCCTATCACTTAAGAAAATTGGACAGAAAAGGTCTTTCCCACCAGGTCTGCAACACAAACTGCAGGGCACATCCTTTTCACTTTACTGGAGCAAGGAGTCTGGTACAATAAAGACACAGAGAAAGATGAAATAGTAAGAAAAAGGTACTGTCCAATTTACTTCTGATATCACATCCTGCATAGAATGGAAAGGTGACAGTCTGCCTCATCTCCCATCACAGACTGTCTGCTGAAATACCACCAGAACACTGGAGAGCAGGAAGGGCATTAATAGTGATTCCAACACTGATATCTCATTATACTTCATGTATACTGCAGAGTCACACATTAGCTGTGGAAGAAGCCTCTCCAGTTTCTAGTAGTTGTTTCTACAATACCTTTTTCAATCTCTGGTGACTTGTCTTAAAGCAGCTGAAAAATGAGATCTCCCCTCCAGGAGGACCCTCCTGGAGTAGTAGTACACTACTTAACAGGAAGCTACACCTAGATCATATTTCATCAATTCCCCAAATATCTGTTTTAAAAGTCTTAATTCTGTGATTCTGCTGATTACTATACCCAAATATTTCCATTAATATTCTTGCTTTTACTCTCAGGCAATATTTTACATTGGCTTTTATTTCGTTCTGGTCTCAATGAATTTTCTAAATCTTTCTAGAGTTAGCTGAGAGGGAAATCATCATTCATATATATTTCAGACATTTCTACTATTCCATCTTATTCTTGATAGACACTCTAAGCTCTTGACCTAGAATTTATCAAGAACTTTGGTATTGTGGACATTAAAGCAAATAGGCAAATCAAATGTAAATCACTTATACAAAGCAGACATTTCCAGATTCAGATGTCTGCTCTGTTTTAGGAGAACCTTTTCTAACAGGCTATTTCATTCATCCCTGTATCACTACACTACACAAACCTGATCAGTTCTTTCCATTTAAGCTTTTAAAATGTAGCACAGAATGCCAGCGTTTCAGTTATTATTGCATGGGTTTTTTAAATGAAAACAATCCCAAACAATTTAGCATAAACAAGTAACTAAGTAGTGTTCAAGGGAATTGAGTAACTGGGTCAAGTGGAAGGTTAGAACTGGATGGTCTTTAGTGTCCCTTCCAGCCCAACTATTCTAGGATTCTGTAAGTCTGAAACAACCTTAGTTCTTCCCACACAGCAAAAAAAAAGGAAGTATAAAAAGGACTTGGATGAGGAAAATTTATGAATTATTAGTTATTATATATGAATTATATATCGTGAATTCTCAAAAATGGAAAATAACCAAACAGAAGAAAAAGTGTGTTCATTTCCATGCAAAAGCTACTTTGATTTAATTAAGAAAAGCTTAGCTTAAAACAGTCTAAAAATTTTAAACAAACCTGGCTCACTTACTTCATTTTTAGTCCTTAAACTCATTGTACCCTAGGAGTGTGCAAAAGCCACATAAGGCCAACCAGGATTAAAAAACCCGAATCAAACCAAACCAACAAAACACCAAGCAAAAATCCCTCACAAAACCAGGGGGAAAAAAAGGAACATCAAGCAAGATAGGAATTGAATTCCTAATCTAGTTTGTAGAAGATTAGCCTTCATTTGTTATTTAGCCAGAAGTTTACTACTTAGAATGGAATTTTATCACCCTGAAAAGGGAGTAATGCAAATAGAAAAAGCTCCACAACGGTTAGTATCAGTATGGTGACTACATGGATTGTTTCCTCTTTTCTCTGTAAGTATCAGAAATAGCAGAAAATGTTATGGTAATTAAAAGTAAATGAAACTGTTCCAAATGACACAATGTTTCTTTCAACAAATTTAAGAGCTACACTGTCCTCAGATGAAGGAGGTGTAAACACAGTTCTATCAGAGGAACGAAGACTCTCTGTACTTGCTATCACGGATTGGCAGTAGCTAAAAAATAACTATCTTGCACAGCTGTGTTTTCTTCCTAAGGGCACCAGAACCAGCTCACTGACCTGAGGAAACTTGTCTCATATTATTGGGACCCATTTTTAATATTTAGAGGAGCCTTTGATAGCACAGATTAATGAAGTGCCAAAGGTAATAATCTCAGTGAACAAATTAAACTGGGAAGTACATAATCATCTCAAAAGCAAGTCATGAACTGAGACTTCCTCCCCCCTCAGCTGCAAAATTTTTTTAATGCATGCTGCCATCAACCTATCAAAAACATGTGATGCAACAAGCATGCAGCTACCAAATAGAAAACTAAGCTGAGACTGAAATGGTTGGGAGTAGCTCCATATTGTGGAGGCTCCATTCCACTAATTGTTAAAAAGAAAGCTGGGCTTGCTCCTCTTTAGGATTGTGAGTACTTGAAGACTTACAGAATGCATTTATCTTTCTTGTAAAAACATGGGCATATTATAGAGTAAAAACTATTCTGAAAACTAGAAGAAAGACTGGATAGTTAAGAGCTTTTAGGTAAGAAAGATGAAAATATTTACATCTACACTTTGTACAAAACAGTGACAAGTTGAGATTTTCTGCAGCGTTGCTTCCATTACTGTTTTAAGAATTTCTGACTACGGCATCCCAGTACAAGTAGTTGCTGTTGACTGTATAGTTTGATACAATTCAATAAAACAAAATAAAAGGAGTATCATCAAAAGACTGTGGTCCTGAATCTTCTTGTAACTTTTCTTGCATGAATGCAATTCCATGGAATTCAGTTGATATTTTGACAAGAAATATCAGAGTTCATGCTTTTATTTTTATTTCCCATCCAGTCTTTGGAACTTAAATGTTGTGGAACCACCTAGCCTTCCAGGGAATAGTCCAGAGACCCATCAGGAGATCGATGATGAGAATGTTGAGGTGATGATGTTTTTAATGTAGAGCTTAACTGATGTGAATTTCTACAACTCTGGTGCTGAAGACCCTGAAGTTCCCTAAAAAAACATTATTTTACTGTGACACTAAACACTTTTCAAAAATAATCAAAACAACCTCATAGTCACTATAAGTCCTTTTTTCCCTAAGACTGTCAGCTTTTAAATTTTATTTTAAAAGTAAATGTAATTTTCATCATATACTTCTCTGAAAGACAGATTAGTGATTCTCTTTGTATTATTCCCTTACTGAGATTTATTTCTAATGATCCATTTTCTCAATATTCCCTAAAAGACAGAAGATATCCATGGTTACTGCAGGTTTAAAACTAAAAACTGTAAACATCCGCAGGGAGGAAGAACCTAATTTTAAGGTTATTCAAAAGTAAGAACAGTGCTGCTTGTGGTGCTCCTGTGCTGTTTGGGTTGGCAAGGCCAGTGGACTTAGAGTCTACTGAAGTGCCCTGAAACTGATGGATATTTAAGAGATGCTGGAATCCCCAATGGGAAAGTTGCAAAATGGAAGTCCAGTCATTTTGACCACAAGAGATGGGGCCTGGATATTAGATCAATCCATAGCTCCTGCATCTGGCTGTATGGGAAGGAAGTATGCAGGATTGGACTATCCATTGGAAAGTTTTGAAGGTACATACTCCTCTGGGATCCTGGTTTCAGTCCGTCAGTTGTTTACATAAGGAGAATCTAGTCCGTGTTGGACTGGGAAGCTACTAGGTAGGGTGGCTACAACAACCCCTGGGTTTCAGCGAGGCTCAGCCATTACCCCAGACCTACCCATGGAGTGGACCACTGAAGCAGGTCACTAAAACCTGCTGGGGAATGATCACATTCAGCACCGGCTCAGGCAGCTGGATCTAGGGACCACAAAAGGACTTGCTCTAGCAACACCAGCCCAGCAAGACATTAACAGTCCCTGTGCTTGGTCACCACAGCCAGGAGAGGACAATAATTAAAACCTGCTGCTTCCATAGGAGTCCAAACTGCTTCTGCAGTCAGAGGGATGGGAGGGATGGGGAGGTGCTTTTCCTGGCTAGTAAAGGAAAAGCCAGACAGATGGATCAAGCCTCCTGGTATCACCATGTTGGTGCCTATTCGATGTCTGACAGTGTTGGCACTTCCACATCCTAATTTCAGGCATTATTTCTTTCTGCACCAAGGCAGTAAATCAGTATGACTAGTCCAGGAAGTGTTATAACAAGGGTAGCATATACCCACTTCTTTAAACTAACAACAAAAGCAAACCAGTCACTAGTCACAGCTGTTGCTTCCATTATGTACTAACATGATACTGACTTTATTGGTAGTATTTTTCTTATATGGCCGATTTTCTGGTTTTCACTCACCAGTGCCAGAAAAATAGATTGGCTCTAAGAAGCTGGCCTGAAGCTTTAATTTCTTTCCATGAAAGCAGAGATGTCCTCTCCAGACCCCTCATCCTTACTTACGAGAGAACAGAATATCAACAATTAACTAGTTAAATGAGACACCTTGTTCTGAGACCTGTGCTATAATCACATCACTCTGCTTCTTTTAGCTTGCTCTTTTGCATATCCAAAATAATACTCCAAACTGTAATATTTCATCCTTAATACATCCATGAAATAGAGAAGTATTGTTGTTTCAAAGGTAAGAAAACTATATAAGACACAAAAACTATGTAGATAAATTAATTCATGAAGCAGGACAGGGACCATTCTCTGGTGCTGTGGTCAAATCATATGAAATAGTTCCTACATGTTGTTAAACTCTCCTCTTGCAAAATTAAAAAAAAAATTGTCATATTGCCATTTGGGAACCATCTGTAGCACTTCAAGTAGTACCTGGGAGAATGGGGGTTGATACAGGCAAAAATCATTCCAGAGGGAGCAGAGAACTAGTAGCTTTTCACTATAGATCAAGACAGGCATCAGTATAAATGAGTGAAGAGAGATGAGCATCTTCAGGAAAGTGACCCATCTCATCCTAAACCAGGCTATTCCAGAGGATAGTTAATCCTACTGTGTCATTCTGTTGGCTGTACAGGCAACCTACACAACTAATTTAGACAGCATGTGTAACAGTTGAACAGACTGAATTTAGTGACGTGAATAGTCTCTGAACACACAGGAGATGTACAGCAGTGTAAACCCAAACTCTGTTGTTTATCTGTCTAATTAGCCTAAGTCTCAGTGCTATATTGCATTTCACCCCAATTAGCTGCAGGAAGCACAATACAAAAACATATACTTGCCTATCAAAGCGCTCAGTCCCCAGCTGTGTTTTGGTGATATCCAGTTCTGACTCTAACTGAGCTGCTCTGTTTCTGAGGTGAGTAAAATCTTGATTCTGCACAGCACTGTGAAGTCCACACACATTAATTAGATAGCAGCTGTAATTCTCCAAGCATGTAGCCACATGCAATTATTCAAAATTAAAAGGGCACCTATACCATGCAATTGAGATTAAGAACATTTTTTTTTTTGACCAAAATATAACACTATGCAGAAGAGTCTATTACGGTATAACTGAGTAATCAGAAGCAGGTTTTTTGCATCTTCTGCTATTAAGGTAGTCAAAGTACATAGGCCATTTGAAAATGCAGCTGGATATAAAACCACCTCTGTTTAAATACACATGGAAAGAATGAGAAAAACTGCAATACGCTCCTGGTCATTTACTCACAGATTATTTTCTACTAAAGCAAACTGTTCCTTGAGAAACTGAATTTCAGAGTCTCTTGCTTTGCTCTCTGTGACTGAAATACTTTCTCACAATTGGACACAAGCAAAGATTCCAGGTTTTTCATAGATGCTCTTTCATTTCCCAGTTGTTTTCTCAGCAGCTATGTTTCAGAATGGCGTGGCTCACACTTGCTTTGCAGATCAACAAAGATTTTAAAGTTTCAGATGTATGTCTATGAAGCTTACTGGCATTCTACTGGGGGTAACCTTTAAAAAAAAGATAAAAGTAAAAAAGGAAGTCTGGGATCAAAGACAAAATTAGCTTTCACTCCAAGGTGGATGATTAGTTTTACGTTTTCCCAGTCAAAATCCTCTGTCAGATTTATAAAATTATCCAACGTATATACCTTAATATAAATGTACTTGATACAAATGACAAAATGCTATGAAATATATGGATCAATTGATTCTGTAGACAAAATCATTAAAGAAGAAGGAAGTTTCACATTTTGTTGAGGCAAGAAACTATTGATTAACAGTTTGCATGCAGGAAATAACATGTGGTACTACAAACCGGTACCAGCATTACCAGCAGAGTGAGATTAAACTTATTTCACTTACAGGAGCATCAAGAATAAACTGGGGGGAAAGGGAAAATTAATAAAATCCAAACAAAGAGATTAAATATCTATATATCTTGGAGGAATCTAAAAAAGAATACTCATAAAACCTAGTATATTCCACTGCAAAGGGAATAATGGACATACTTAGGACACAGCTACACACACATACATAAAAAAAATAGACCCAGAGACTGAGAATCAGGGAAATCAGTATTGGGTCAGATACAGAGACAAAGAAAACTGCCTGTTTTATTCTTAGCATAAGTAAACTGGATGCTATTTTCCCTTCATCTTTTCATGTATGCATTATAGTCTGTCTAACTGAGTCTGTTTGGGGTGCTGCAACACTTTTATCTGTATTTTACTCAAGCCTAGTTTACATTAAGCACAATAATGCTCAGCCAAAGGTCATGGGAAATCTATGAACTGAGACATCTTAACAAACACTCCACCTCTCCAGCACATTCCTCAGAAATTTCAGAAGATAACCATTTGTGTGTTCAAAGGAGGGAGATACTGGAAGAACTCAGGCCAACAGAGGGGGAAAAAAAGAAAAAAGCAAGAAAATAAGCATTTATCTTTTATCAAAGCAAAAGTAATTTTTTTTTCTTTTACCAAATTAAACTGAAAGGTTTCTTCATTCTGAAAGATCCCATTTTCTACGAACTGTCACTCAAAAATTTAGCTCCTTTGCAGAGAAACAGTTTTGATATTCTACATTTGATTTTCAGAACAAAAGAATACTGAAAACTGTAGACAGAAAATACAGGAAAATAAACAGTATTAGAAAAATTGAAAGAACAATATTATTCAGAATCAGGTTTAGTTTCCACTTCTGAATATAAATATGCTGCAATCTAATAATGCAGATTCTGCACTGGAATACTGTGTAAAGTAAGAGCCTTATCTGAAGGTTATACATGGCTGATGAAAGACTGCTGGTCAAAAGATATAGAAAAATGAGTGAAAATTTCCCAACTTCTGACTTTTCTCCAACTCTCCAACTGCATTTCTGCAATTTTCCTTTCCTGAAACTGTTGCTGTTCTCTGCAGTCCCAGCAACACCCTTCACAGAAGGATCCGGGGAGGCTTAGCCATATTAGATCTCATAAAAGTTTCAGATAAATGTCATATGCTGGAACTCTTCCCTGTCAAAAGAACCATAGAGGATTTCCCAAGGATACAAAAGACATCACACACATTGGGCTGGAATGGATAACCAACTGGCAAACAGCAGCTCTACCCACTGTGCTTGCAGAAGGCATAAAGGTTTAAAGAGACTGCTGGAAGCCTGTAAAGAACAAGAAATTATCTCAGTTGGAGCAGAGGATGGACAGGTCAGTGATAGAATCATACTGGAAATACCTGAATAATCTGAGTGTGTATGCACAATTTTTCCAAGTTTATCCAAACTAAATTTTTAAAAAAATGTGTATTGCACATTAATTTTATAGTTTTTGTAAAAATCAAGGTCAACAAAAACGGATTTTTAAGGAAAATAAAAAAAAGACTAAAGATATTGATACTTCCTAAAACAGCCAATCATTTTAAAGCCCATGTCAAGTTTCATTGCTAATAAACAGCTCCAGCTATTCTGCTTACCTGGTGACTAGATGTAAAATCCAAGATATCTTTCTTGAAAACAACAGTAATTTTAAGCCCTGACTTTTGAGTATTCATATTAAGGCCCTGTAAAGCAGTGTCCTTTTCAAAAAGTGTACAACACATGCCCCTTGAGGAGTACGCCCCTGAGAAATGCCAAATTAAACATTTAAAAAATTGAAAAAGTGATCATTCATGATCCTAAAGTATATTTGGATCCCTTAAGTATAACATTAACATAAGCTTACTTTTCTAATATATTTCACATACCTTTTCTACGCTCTCTGCTGTGGAAATTAAATGCTAATTTAATCGTTCTTTGCATCTAGCTTAATGCAAAGTTCTTGTGTAGATGTGACATTTGCAAGTACAGAGACTCTCTCCCAATGTATGTTTTGAGGGTCTCCACTCATTTTCACAAGACAGTTGCTTAAGGCAGAAATAGGAGACTTGTATGCTGCTTCTGTTGTTAAATGCTACAGTAAAGCAATATGAAACTCTACTAAAAAAAAAATTAAAACCCCTTCCAAAATCCTATAAAATATCACTATGTAATTCTGGCAAAATTTAAGAGGACACAGTAATTTATTTTACAATAAACTTTAAAGCTATTTTTTTAAATAACTCCTGTGTATAAAAACTAGAGGAGTTCTTGCTTCTGCCAGCAAAATTAGCTACTGGCATTTTAAACTCTATTTCTAGAATTCTACTCCTTCTGTAGAGTTAATAGGGTTGAAAATTCTACCATGGACCACATTTTATTTTCAGATGAGACCCTCTTATTTTGGCAATATAATTTGGTTTTGTATGTAGATGATCTGTGAATGCTGAGATTCTGTCAGCCATATTTATACTGCTGTTACCTGTAAATTCAGGCATGACTAGGAGATGAGGGAGTCACATTTAAGAGGAGTCCTCAAGGCAGCAGCAGCAGGTCTGACTAAAAGCATTAAGAATTTTGTACATTTAAAATTAACATAACCTACGTTTTTCCTTTTTGAAAAATGCCTGTACTTTGCCCAGTAATGCTTACATTCCTGGTCAGTCACTTTTCAACTCTTTAAGCTTCAGTGGGTGGCAGAATGAGTGTGGGAGATCAACAGAGCTAAGTGAGAGGTAAGGCACTGTGATTTGCTGGAAGGATTTACTAGAAATGACATCCAAAGAGATTATTGTATGGGAGCACATCGCGTTAATTCTAGCTCTGTCTCACCTGAAAAAAAAAAAAAGCACAAGGAATACAGAGCACTGCTGAGCACATGAAGAGTTTTGAGTACAAACTTCTGTGTTTTAGATATGTGCCTTACATGTAACTGTATGAACTGGAATATGACATGTGGAATTCTGACCCAGTATGTTGACATAGTGTTCATGAAGAGGCCTGTTTATTCCTGTACTTAACAGCAGGCATGTGGGAAGAAATTAGAAGGATGAAGGATCTGCTGGTTTCAGGCTTGTTGGATAAACTAGAACCATGTACCAGTTTTATTATATCTTAAAGGAATGTCAAAATCTGCCACACCATCCTCCTGTGCTGTTTTGTTATTGCTGTGTTTTCATCCACCTTCTGAACAGCAACAGTTTGGTTCCTCTAAAGTATCTAAAGTTCTTGACTAGCCCTCAGCAGCTTGTGTGATGTTCAGGAAGCAGAGATGATCTGCAACAAAAATTGGAGAACCTCCAAACCATGTTTATATGCTCACAACATATTTCCAAAGTCAAGCTATGGATTTCCCTTAAAGTTCCTCAGATTTTCAAGTGGGAAGAGGCTATTCGGGACATCTAAAGCAGTGGAAAGAAGGCTGAGAAGCTCAAAGCAAGAAGAGCAGGGACAGGAACATGACAGGTGACAAAGCACTCAATATGTTTCAGCTATGTTGAGGAGTTGTGTGTGATTTTATGCCTTCAGTCATTCCAAACATGAGAGCATTTAATTTTTTTGTTTTCCTTGAAATTTGATTTTTTTTTTAAGCTTTTTTTTTACAAGTGTGACTAGTGGAATTTTAATCATAGTATTATATAAAGCCATAATCATACAGTTCATGGTGGAAGATCTCCCTGAAATAAAAGTGGCATTAAACGTAATTTTAAAACATTACCAGACCATTTCAAGGGTGAACTACGGAAAGAATAATTTCGATTCGCTCCATCTGTGTTTCAAGGGACTCTATTTTTCCCTTCCAACTGTGGCTCTCAGATTGCACTGATCAGTGCCAGTCTAACAGGAAAAGCCTGTTTCTGCTTCATGGCATTTTGTTTCCCAACCTTCTCCTTGTTTGTGGGTTTTGTGGTAATTCTCCAAGAGCTCTCAGTTCTCTCTCCTACCACATAAAGCTTGTTTATTTAATAATTCACAGTAAGCTCCACAAAACAGAAATATCTATAGATCTACAGATATGGTATTGGATATACTCTTTCCACTGAAAATTTTACCATTTAGTGAAAACTTCTCAAGAACCAGTGTTTTGTTCAAGATTACTACATTTTAATGAGCAAAAGACATCTGTTAAGAATGGCTAGGTTAACATTAGACATACAAGATATAGCAATATAGCCCAGTAATATTTTTTTTACTTTAATCCCATAAAGTAATAAAGACAAAAGAGATCCAGATCTCTGTATTATTCTGTCTGATTTTTCAAGTTTAATAAACACACACATGTGTATATACATATATAAAAAAGCACAATGAAATATTCTACATTAATTTTGTACTGCAAAAACAGCTATGAAAATGTGTTCAAACTAATAAAACAAAATTAATAGAATACAAATAAGTTTGGGCTAGGAAGCAAATTCTTCCATGGAGATATCATTATAATTTCATTTTTAGTTAAAAACTAACAGTTTTAATTAGCATACTCACTTTAGACTTCAGCACATGCTTCAGCCTGAAAATATATCTCTGTTTGAATCCTGGGCTTTCAACTTCATACCATCAAGCTCAGTTTGGCACTTTGCTAGTTTTTTATACAGTACCTATGAAGAAAGGTGTTTTCCATAAGGTTTAAGTATACTGCTTGTACCTTAAGAAAAAAGAATTAGTGTGTATCTAAGGTCTATGGCTATATTAACCAGTTTTTTAAAGGCTATGTAAAATGTAAGTTATGCAGATTTCTATAAATCAAATTTTTCTTTTGTGAAAAAGATTTTTTTTACTTACAAATAATGCTAAATCTTCTTAGAAAGCGGAAAAACGTCTGTAAGGGAATGTAGCAGTTAAAAAGAAAAATACAGATGGTTTATTTAGCAGCTAGATTATCGTAAAAAAACAGCCTGTCCCATTAAACAAGCAGAGCTCAATCAGTTCCATCTTCTTTTACGTTGCAGTTTTTTAAAAGCCTTCATTTTAAAAAAGCAGAAGACAGATAAAAATTTAAGTAATTTAATTATTAATGAATTGCTTCTATTCTAATTAATTAAGTGGTTATCTCCCAAATAGGAGAAATAAAGCCACAAGTATTGGAGAACAGACACAGAATTTCTGACAACTATTGCTTGAGAAAGAGAACAGAGGAAGGAAAAAAACTGCAGAAAGGCTGTCTTGAACTGCACAGTTCAGAAACTTTGGAGCAAAATTGTTAGAACTCAGCTGCAAGAACTGGGGGAAGGTATGGGAGTGTGGGGAAGGCTCTATGAAGAAATCCCTATTCCTGCTGCAAAAAGGCTGTGAGTTACTGAGAAAGGTGTTCTGGAAATTTGTGAACTTTTCCAGTAAACCCAAGCAAAGAAATGATAATACTTTAAATACTTGGAGTATCGCCTCATTTAACAGAAGGGCCTAGAGGAACCAATACATATTCTAGAGGCAATCCTACTAAAAAGTACTTCATCCTATGAGACTAAGATTTTTTGTGTCCAACTGCTTCTACAAGCATCCAGGTATTGCAAAGAAAACTGTGAAGCTTTCAAAAGTAGCTGGGAGAAACAGGAGGCTGCGTTTTGTACCAGCTGACATCATCGTTCGTTATCAACCGTGATTCCAAGAGAAGGTGAAGAAGTGATTCCCTGGTGCACCTTTTGCAGGTGAGGGCACTTCAGAGAAACAATTAGTATGTTTGGGAGAAAAGTTATTTAGAATGCAAGTAGTCTCACCTAAATTTTGGTCTCACCTAACAATTAAGCACCTGATCTGAAGTCATTAGCTACCTCTATAATAAAGGGAGAGAGGTAAAATTAATCACTTTAAAAACTGGGATGGGATGAATCTCCTGGAGGACTTTTCTTCACTTAAAAGGGAGCCTTAATGACTTAAAACTTTTATATACCTAACATCGGGTGCAGTTAATTTGCTCCTTTAAAACTGAGTAGCACTTCTAGAGGAAGATAAAGTCAAATGAACAGTAGAGTGAGCAAGTGCATAGATGAAGTACCAGAAAAACTAAATGAAGGCAAGAAGCTAAAGAGAAAGAAGAAAATCCAGAGCATTACAATGATGAACTACTACAGGTATTAAGCTAAATTTCAAGCTGCTTGGAAAACATATCAGTGCAGAAATATTGTGTGTGCAAGAGATGACACTTGAAATACTTAAACTACTTTCACTAGGAACTGCACAGAGAGAAATAACACAGTAGATAATGTAAGGCTGCATGATAACCCACTATTTCAAGTATCTTTTATCCAAAAGCTGCTCTTGCAGAAACATAAATACAATACTTCTAATAAAGTTTAGAACCTCATTAAAACGTGTACTGCATTGAATTATTAGCAAGTCAAAGTCATAAGCTTTTAAGTACTCTAGGCCAGTCACAGCACACTATAAGAAATACTTGCTACTTCCTTTATAGTACTTTTCCATGTAAGTGATAATTATAGCTGCCTTGTTGTTTTTACTTCAAGATCAGGGAAAAAATCCACTAATTAGCTGTTCCTCAAGACAAATATCAAAACCATTGCTAAGAATAGCTGGTCCTCTTTACACAAGTGAGCTGAGCAATAAAGGGAAAATCTGAGTTTGAAACATGAACTTAAAAACTAGTCTTGGATTTACTTCAGATGAGGACCCACTAATTCTTGGTGCTATTTTGAAAAAGACACCATTTTTTCTTTCTAGTCAAGGGTTCCCTCTACAAATATACCTGAATTTCTTGCTTAATATTAGAAAGATACTCTTGTAATCTGTTGTTCACCTGAGCTAATGATTTTCTGTTCTTGTTAGTCTGAGCTCTTTGTTGGTTTCTTGCAGCTGTTGATGCAAACTGGTGATACCCTTCTCACAGATGGAGACTTCAGCAAATTTTCTAAGCAGCAAATAATATATTATTCAGGTATGACAATACTTCCCAGCCAAATACAAATTATAGCTTTTACAGTGTTTTTCAAGTCATGAAACAAAGCTGTAACACGTTAGCACATCCTATGATTCCATTTTTTATTTAAAGCTATAAATTAATCAAAATTTTATAATGATCTTGAATTTTCTTCCTTACTTTGTGGAATGCTCCAACTCTGAAATTGGGATCTTGAAATCTGAACTAATTTCCTCCTTGAAAAGAAATGCAAAGTTAAAATAAATCTCTCACCACTGCTGAATATAAATGTGAAAAAATTGAAAGAATATTATATTTCTTTTTATTCAGCCAGCTGAATAAATTACCTATTTAATGCAAAATGGACTGTGATTGTCCAAGCTTCATCATATACTGTTTAGAACTGAAAGTTCTTTTCTTTAATTTGGCAAATAAAGGAACAAATTTTATTTTCTTGCAAAATATAATTAAATTTTTTAATCCTTTGTTTCTAACTATAGCATTTAGCTCAAAGTCACAAACCTAAATGATGTCTTCTGCCTATCAGGTAAGTTAACACAGCACTACTACAATGAACAAACTATTAGTCTGGTAGTTTTTAATTTATAAAAAAAGAACTCCATCACAAAGTATATTACTTTACTCCCTTGTCTTTGGACGCAGATACTAAGAGAAGCATAGGCTTAGAAAATGTCTTTTACTGGAGACACAAGAGAGGTGAGAGACAGCCATCTCTTCTCTAAAACAGACACAATTTTACAATTCACTGTTTTAAAAATGCAAAGTCAGTGCTCAAGCCAAGATGTCCTGCAATAATTTTTCTTTAGGATTTTGCTGAAAATCAATGCAAATTCTTGCATTAAACCACAACAGATTAAAAATACCTTGTTTAGTTTATCCTAAATCAACATCCATGCCACTTAAGCTGAAGTGAAAAATCGAGTTTCAACTAATAGCTAAGCAGCTTCATTACAGATGAAATACTATTGAACACTGTTCAATAAACCTTAAGATGAAAAGAACATATTTCACATGTTTCTTCAATGACAAGCAAGGCAATATTATATAGCATCCTACATCTTAAACATCACAGGACCCCAAGGAAGAATTTAGGCTAACTTTTATGACAAACAAAACATTTTTTTGGCTAATTTTCTCCACTTCAGGAGAGTACATAGTCTCCTCTCTCCATAAGTATAACTGGTACAAAATACCTAAAAGGAGATGACCAGCACAGGTCAAACCTACTGCTGTTGGAGTCAACACTAGTTTTATTGCTGCCCTTAAACTGGAACAGAACTAGACCAGCACACAGCACTGTTGTAGATACCAATATAAAATAGGTGTGATGGCCCAACACATCCCTTCCCCATTTACCTTTTGTGACTATTTAAATATTAGAATATACTTTAATTTCCAGGCTTCCCTCAAAAGTAGCAAACCTCTCTCTTCCTTCTTCCACACAGTCTTGCAAAGATGACTTCTCCTTATTAAGTTGTGCAATTGTTTCTTTCAAAGCACAGATCTCTTCTTGTTGTACAAGACTTTGTCTTGAAAAGTTATCTGGATGCAATCAGAAAGGTCTCACTTTTTATTAATTCAAGCCATTTGAAATTAAAATTCTTTTAATACACTTCTAACACATAAAAGAACAAGGCAAATGTTCCCCTTCAAGAAAGCACTGAAGCATGCATCTTTTCAAAATACAATAATGATCTATAAATTATATTTATAGAATTGGATTCTTCTTTAGATCAGGGCCTTAAATTATATGGCTCAGAACAAATTTATTTTTCAAGAGCAAATATTTAGATCATTAAAAATAACCTTCTTGGGTATTACAATGAAAGTTTAAACAGAATTACTATAGAGAGAAGCAACATGTAGACTGCAGCATGTAATTACAGATGAAGTAAGAGACTGTTTTCCTGATATTACTTGAGGAGGTAATAAACTGGGAGGAGTGGCTGATACAACAGAGGGTCCTGCTGCCATCCCGAGGGACCCTCACTGGCTGCAGAAATTGGCTGAGAACAATCTCATGAAGTTCAATAAAGAGAATTCCTGAACCTAGGGAGGAACCATCCCCGGCAAGCGGTATCTTGCTCTGCATTAGGGAAAGCATCACCATTCTACAGCTGTAGTTTTGGAAGAACATATTCCTTGGTACTACAGGAATAATAATCCTTGTATCCACCTCCTTTATTCCCATAATATTAAAAAAGTGCAACATACAGTACAAGATATATACTACAATATACTATAAAGCATGTTTTCTTGATTTCCACCGTCAGTATTTTACGGTGCTGAAAGGTGCTACCACTGCCATAGTGGATCACAAATACAGCTGATATGCTCAGAAACTGCACACTAGTACCAGCACGCGCTGTTCAGCTGACAGCATGTGTTGTCACTGAAACTTACAATTGCCAGAGCTCTGTCACATAATTTTAAAATGCAAAAACCCTTAAATAATGAAAGAAAACAAGAGTTTTGCACTTGAAACATTAAAACTTTCAGAAGTATATTTATTTGCATTCAACGCCTCTTCTTTCAACTCCAAAAAAAAGAAGAGTGCAGAATATGAAAATTAGCCTATTGAATTTTATTATAAAATTGGATTTGTCACTCACCAGTTTTTTCATCTAAAAGCATAATTTTCTCCTGGCTAAGTTGCATTTCAAGTTTTTTCTTCACAAGGCTTCACTGTGTCTCTGAAAAACTCAGTTCTGTCTTTTCATTCAATAAACTGGAAAAGCAGAAGCATTAAACAGGAGAATTCAGACACTGGTATATTATTTTTTTTCTTTTGGAAAGGTCACTAAAATTGCAAAAGATAGGAAAAATTGAGATTCTTCTGTCTGTTTTTGACTGTTGGGCATATTTTATTAACGTTAACTTTAATCTCAGTATATTAAATTCTGAATAGTCCTGTAAAGGATTACATAAAAGAACAATTCTTTGCAACAGGTGATTATAGAAAAGTCATAAAAATAATTAAAATAAAAATCATCCCCAGGGACATCCATTGGAATGCCTGACCTGTTTCAAGTTATAACCAAGTTGTCTGTTCAAATGTAGTAATATTAATGATTCTCACACTGTTCAAGAAACTGAAAAGAATTATCAGTCTGGTTTGGGGGTGTAAAGAAAAAAATCTTTGAGTAGCAGCACGTAGTTTTCAACAATTCAACAGTATTCATAAGTCTGACAATTTATTATAAAGCAGCACTCACTGACCTATGTTTTAGCCCCTAAAGGCTTTGATTGCGTCTAGTCCTACTGTGCTTCTGAACACAGCCAGGAACTCCAGCTGAGCAGCAGACCATAAGCCCTATGCAAAGATTCAGTTTTATTTCCCCTCATGAAAAGGCTCCAAGACTAAGAAATGAATCTTTAAAACTAACAACACGACATTCACTAGTTTATGCATGTTTGCCTGGTTTTATAAAAAAAAAAAATTAATAACATGAAAAGAAAATTATTCATATGCAATTTACAAAAACCCATCAATCCCTGTAGTCTCTAATAGAAAGCTCCTAACATTAAAATAAGTGAATTTTACTTTTTCACTGAAGATAGTTTCCACCATATAATCATATCAACAAGACAAGAACATTTACATATAAATAAGCAATGAGGAAAACAATTTCATTCCAAAAAGAAGGATGGCTCACAAGCAGCTTTTGTAAATTTCTTTCCCTTTGAGCCATATAACAGTTACAAAAACCAGTGAACATCAGCTGCTGTTACCAGTCAAATTAATGCAATTACATACTTTTACTTACCTAAGAGAAACATATTCAGCTTCCTGTCAACTCAGCTCAGTTTCAGAATCCAGTACTTTTCTTGTCAATCTTTTCATCTCAGTTTCCAGAGAATCAATGTTGTCTTTCATTAGTGCCACTTTGGACATCTGTTCTAACTGTTCACTATCTAACTATAATCAAACCTTAACTGCTGAGGAAAAAAAGGAGCCGATTTATAGAATTTATTTCAAATTTTACTCTGCTTTTAGCACAAATCTTTTGCTGAAGAAGAAATGTCCAAGCATCTCATTTACTCAAGGCCTGAATCAGTTTACTGAAGATAGCTGGCAAAGAGCTGAAATGTAACTTTCACTTCTTTTGAAGGTAAATCGATTTCTCATCTTTCAGATCTCTGGGAATATTTTCATTTATTCATGTAAATTTTCAGCTGGTAATTATGCCCAAGGGCAAAAATGTTTGTCATTGATCAACATTAAAAGTTTTCAGTGCAAAATAACATAAATGAAAACATTATTATGAGTGTATGAAGGGAGAAATCACGGTTTGGGACACAACATGACCAATAATGGCTTTAAGGCCTCTATCAAGTTACACACCTATGCCAATAACCAGGTAGAGAAATCACTGCAAAGCACATGCATAAAGCTCTATGTAACTGAGTTATCACCATGAGGCCTCCAGGTCTGTAGCTAGAATAAAGAACAGATCCAAAGCCTCTTGCACAGACTCCAGCAAAGCTCGTTTAAAATCTTCAGTTTAAAGAAACCTCTATATTTTTATTAAAATTAACATTCGAAGGACCGTCCTTTCTAAATTATCTGAGAAACCTCTTTTAAAGTGCAAAACTTCTCACCTTGTCTCTCTCCTCCTTTACCAAATCTTCCAGTACTAATTTCTGTGTTACTATAATCAAAGGCCAGCCCTCTAAAGAGCAAGCCAGTAAGCCTCTGGTATACAGTAGCTTTTTCAATACTAGTGCCATAAATTTAATGTTGATGTATCGCCCTCAAAGGGTACCAAAAGAACTGAAGAAATAAGATGATGTACCTTAAACAGGGCTCCCAATACTCACTACACGTCATATGTAGGCGTGTGATTAAAGTTAATTTACTACTCAGAGCTATTTCGGCCTACAGTGTATTCTTCATATCAGATGCGCTCAGTTTAATATTATAAACTGTGGTATTATATTTATAAGCTTGGCAGGATTTTAGAAGGCTGAGGCGGAAAAAGAAGATAAACCAGAATTTATAACCACAAGATCTAGAAGAAAGATATACTACAGAAATCAATGTTAATTTATTTAAAAATCAAGTTCTACCAAGACTGTAAGTAAATTTAGGATTTATATTAATTTTATTAATGTTTGCATTTTCTATTTTAGTGTCATATGTTCGCAAACAATTGCACACACAAGTAACTTAAACCATATTAAATACAACTTGCCAGAACGGTGCAATTACATTTAGCTTTGAAGCATCAGGTCTTAGTAATACGCAGTCATAAGATAATTCACATTTGAATGTACTCCAGGTCTCTAGTCTAAACCCCTGCTCAAAGCAGGGCCAGCTCTGAGGTCAGGCTGCTCAGGGCTTTGTCCAGTCCAGTCCTGAGAATTTCCAAGGCTGGGGACTGCTCGACTGCCCTCATGAGAAACAAGTATTTGCTTGTATTCAGCCTGAACCCTTCTGGTTTCAACAGATGCCCATTGTTGCTCATCTTTCCACCAAGCACTGCAGTAAAAATGACTGTTTATGACTTCTTGATGAATACGGGCAGGTAGGACTTGCGTCCCTCTTAAGCCACCTTCTACTCCAAGTGGAACAAGCCTATCCTAACGTGGATATAAGAACACTGTGGGTAACAGTGTTGAAAGCTTGGTACAGTCTTAAAATCACAGAATCACAGAATGATTTTAGTTGGAAGGGACTTTAAAGACCATCTTGTTCCACACCCCCTGCAATGGGCAGGGACACCCTTCATTCCACCAGGTTGCTGAGGGCTCCATCCAGACTGGTCTTGAACAGGGATGGGGCATCCACAACTTCCCTGGGCAACCTGTTCCAGGGCCTCGCCACCCTCACAGTCAAGAATTTCTAACTTGTATCTAACCTAAACCTGTCATCTTCCAGTTTAAAACCATTCCCCCTTGTCCTGTCGCTACATGTTCCTGTGAAAACTCCCTCCCCAGCTCTCTTGTTGGTCCCCTTTCGGTATTAGAAGCTGCTAAAACATCTCCTCCAAGCCTTCCCTTCTCCAGGCTGAACAACCCCAACTATCTCAGCCTGCCTTCACAGGAGACGTGCTCCAGCCCACTCTGATCATCTTCATGGCCTCCTCTGGACTTACTCCAACAGGTCCATCTCTTTATTATGTTGGAGATCCCAGAGCTGGACACAGTCCTCCAGATGGTGCCTTACCAGAGCAGAGTAGAGGGGAAATAGTCCTGGTAAATAACATCCACTGCTCTCAGCCTGTTGTTTCCTGATAGCAGTCAGGTTGGTCCTGCAGGATTACCGATGAACATCACCTGTGTTATATTTACAATTCCAGAAATAATTATTTTCCCCTACATTATGAATAGTAGTTTCAAGCTCTTCAATTCTCTGTTCTAAATGAGCCTTTTCATTAAATGCAGTTTCTTGGGAAATCTGTATCAAATAACAGCAACAACAAAATCACATATAGAACAAGTCTCAACTCACCGCAGACTTGTAAAGCAATTAATTCTCAGGACCAGAATAGAAATCCTTAGAAACTTTAATCACACTGCTAAGTAGTTTTCCGGTTTAAATAACCTGTGGGGTGGGGCTGAGGTGGGATGGGACCGAATCAAACCTGTAACTGCTCCCTGAGGCCATCACGTTCTGTAGGCACCCTTCAGAAATGTGACAGTGCTGCATCCCTTTCTATCTCCACACGTCTTAATACAGCTTGAGCTGTCACAGTGCTTTTAGGAGACCTGGGGCATTTTATAACTTCCTGACAAAGCTGGGAAATCTCCTCCTGTGCCTGTTTTGGAAAACAGCAGCATAACAGAAACATGGAACAGATAATTAATATATTACTGTGGCCTATGGCTTTTAATATTGAGCATCTGAGAAATTGTGTAATATCAAAGATGAAGTAATAATTTGTGCACACATTCTTTGATTCAGGAAAGCATTTTTAAATCAGGACAGCACTTACAAACTTGTATTGAACTGACAGATTGAAATCAAAGAATTTTCATAACTTTTTTTTTCTATTTTTTAAACAAATACTTTGCATTCTTTCTTTTTTCATAAAAAGCCAAAAATATAATTTTTCCTGCACATTAGCTTGTTATTGCAATTAATCACACAAATATAAATAAAATTACCTGGTCATAAAGATTGAGAATTTTGTCACCCTCAGCCCATTCCCATCTTACACATCCTTCTGTTTGCAAGCAATTTGTTTTTCTTCCTGGCAGTTATAGCTTTAGTAGTTTAACATGAGATAAACTTATATTCTAAAAAAAACTCCTTCTCTTCCAAAGTGATTTCCCAAGCTCAGCTGCCTGGATTAATTTTTTTTTTTTTTTTGACATGCTGCCACAACTAGAGGTTTGCTTAGGACTTAAAAATGTGTTTCTTAATACCTTCAACAAATTCTCAGTCTCATGTTTGTAGCAGTCTCTGTCCTTTTCCAGTGACTTAATAAAAGCATCAAGCATTGAAGGTGACCTCCCTTGCTTTATTTCAGATTGTTTGTAAAATAAGCATAAATGAGAGAATGCATTCACTAAAATAAAACTTCTATAATTATTGATACTTCAATGTAAAATGGATAAATATACTCTTCAAAATGAAGATGAAGCAGATATCTAATTAAAATAAATATCCATATAATACTTTAAAGTAACTTCTGAATGTCTGTATTTTCTCTTTTTCGTTATATTGCAGAATATGTCTGAATGTCCTTCTAATATGGATCTAACAAGAAAGAAAAGGACATAAAAGCTAAATGTTAATTAACTTGAAATATATCTGTTCAAAACTAAGAGTAGATTTGTATTGGAATATCTAATGAATTTTTAAATATGAAAGAAAGTAGGCCACCATGTTTGTTTAAGGTCCATGAAAGGTGAATTTTTGCAATGGAATTAAAGTAATGTGCAAGTAAGTATTGTTGAAATCCAGAAAGTCATGTAAGGGCCTTAAACAGATTCTGAAGATAAATTGCAATTGTGAAATTCAAAATTGCACATCAAATCACATTTGTTTAAGAGTAAAGTAATTTAATTTCGATGGAAACCAAATAGTAATTTCTAGAAAATGATTCCCTCAATCAATTTTTTGCATTCATACTAAAATTAATCATGTCCTAGGAGTACCTCTGATGATAAAGACAGCCTAGATATCTATTACTATCATCATCATTGTTGACATATCAATTAGATTAGGTGAATCCCATCCTAATATATTGTTCTCTCTGAAAGAGGCACTCTCAAGTTCTGCAGTTATATGCATTTCCCTAGTTCTAGGGAAGGGATCAGAGCAATCAAGCAATTGGCACCTTCAGTACCCCACTGAGCACTGAGGACTCAAATTTACACATA
The DNA here is from genome assembly GCA_013397845.1 of Melanocharis versteri. Taxonomy (NCBI): domain Eukaryota; kingdom Metazoa; phylum Chordata; class Aves; order Passeriformes; family Melanocharitidae; genus Melanocharis; species Melanocharis versteri. Next base: position 198,621 of record VZTG01003862.1, read on the forward strand.
GAATTTACACACAGTATTTGCTCACTCACATTACTACTTTTACCAACTAGTGAAAGAGCATTTTTGGAAAACATGATAATATTTATATATCCTAAAATATGTACTTATACTACACTTGCCATAAAGTGGTAAGAATTTACTGCTGTGACACATTTCACCACTGATTTGAAAGAAATATGGAAGATCCAAGGAAATACAGGCCAGTAACTCTTGCCTCGGTACCTATCAAGATCATGGAGCAGATCCCCCTGGAAACCATACTATGGCACATGGAAAATAAGGAGGTAATTAGTGGCAGTCAACATGATTTCACCATGGCAAATCATACCAGAGAAAATTGGTGGCCTTCTACCAGGGGGGTTAAGGCAGTGCTGTAAAGTAAGCGGTGAGGAAAAAGCAACTGTGGTCGCCTACCCGGACTTGTACAAGGCATTTGACACTGTCCTGCACAATGTCCTTGTCTCTAATCAGGAGAGACATGGACTTCACAGATGGACCATTCCGTGGATAAAGAATTAGATGGATGGTTGCACTCAAACTGCCCAATGACTCAATGTCCAGGTGGAGACCAGCAGTGTTCTTCAGGGCTTGATATTGGGCTGGTGCTATTCAGCATCTGTCAGTGACGTGGACACAAGCTGGGAGGAGAATGGACGGAGAGCATTCCTGGGGAGAAGGCTTTAGGGGTGCTGGCGGATGAGAAGTTCAACATGAGCTGGCAGTGTGCCCTTGCAGACCAGACGGCCAACCACATCCTGGGCTGCAGCAAAAGAGGCGTGCCCAGCAGGGCGAGGGAGGTGATTCTCCCTCTCTAGTCTGCCCTCATGAGACCCGACCTGGAGTGCTGCATCCAGCTCTGGAGCCCCCAGTTCAAGAAGGACATTGACCTGTTGGAACAGGTCCAGAGGAGGGCCACTAAGCTGATCAGGGGGCTGGTGCACCTTTCCTATGAAAGAGCTGGGGTTGTTCAGCCTGGAGAAGAGAAGGCTCCAGGGAGACTCCAGTACGTAAAGGGAGCTTACAAGAAGGCTGGAGAGGGACTTTTCACAAGGGCATGTAGCGATTGGACAAGGGAGAATGACCTTAAGCTGAAGGAGGGAAGGTTTAAATCAGATAATAAGGAAGAATTATTTATTTTCAAGAAGAATTTACATTTTCTTAGGAGGGTGATGAGGCACTGGAACAGGCTGCCTAAAAAGGCTGTAGAGTCCCCACACCTGGAGGTGTCCAGGCTGGATGGAGCTCTGAGCAACCAGGTCTAGTGGAAGATGTCCCTGCCCATGAAAGGGGAGCTGGAACTAGGTGGTCTTTAAGGTCCCTTCCAACTCAAACTATTCTATGACTCTGATTTCCTTGAGCCGGGAGTTCAGTAGGACAGAAGCCAAGCAGCTGTAATGGACATACTGACTTCTGGCTCAGTACCAGCACAACAGCTTACCTAAACAGCCTTCTAGCAAGCATGCAGTCTCTGCACTTTTATTTTCTTTACTCTTGCTTTCCAAGACAATCCATAATATCTGTTGTCCCTACAGGTGTATATGACTGAAATTCTACAGGCAAAACGAGAGGTTAGAAATATTCCTGAAAATAATTTTTTAAAAGATGCATTGTAAAATCTTGTACAAAATTATCAGTAAACCCCTTTTCCCATTCATTCTGATATAAATATTTATGACCACTGCTTTCATAGAAATTTTAATTATTTCTCTACTTGGTTTCATCTTGGGAGGTTTTTGAATAACTCTTACCTATGAAAATTCAACTTTCAGTCTCAGGTTTATGATGTAGAGCACATTTTCTCAATAAACATTACTAAAGTCAAGGAAAGGTGCTCATATTCCTTTCTGGTTTCAAGTACAAATGAATACTGAGTGACCAGTTGCTGCTACATCTTTTTGGAGAGCTTTTTTGTTGGGGGAGGGAGTTAAGCCAAACTTTTCCTAAAGTGACACAACACTCTCTCCACACCTTGACAGATAAAACAATTACTTCCTCAAATAATAGTTAAATTCTTCATAGTTATTTGGGGATGGAAACAGGAGGATGGATCATAAATTGGCACACTCAGACACCACCACCCATTGCTGTTTTGAGTGAAATTCTTTTAAAGAATTCTTTTAAAGCACCTTTAACCCAAACCTCCCGGGCCCACACATGGAGCATAGGCCTTGCCTGTGATTAATGCCAAAGCCTCAGCAAAAGGCAGGGAAACACAGCATGAGCAATGCTTACAGGCCAGAAGATTTCAGAGACAAAGCCAAGCAGCCAAGTCTTGTCAGCCCAGCCCCAGAAGAGAGATGGGTATTCTGAAACTGCCACAGCTGATCAGGCGGGACTGACAGTGAACTCAGGGAGCTCAGCTGAACACCTCTACTCTAATTAGGTTCATCTCTTCCAGAAACTAATATCCAAGGAGACACTTTTACAGATGAAAACTCCAGCAATTGCCAAACAATCCCTCTGGCTGACAAGAACAGAACAAGTGTTAGATAAGACTGACTTAATCTTGTGAAAATAGCTTCATTTAATTAAACATTATCTTCTATCCAAAACCCATCTAATTTATGTATCTTTTGTAAGACTATGTGCCAGTTGTATCATCCAGAATAAATATTACCCTTAGCAGTACACTTGTTTCTTGACAGTGTCAAACATTAGCTTTGCACATATGATAAACCCCAGTCTGAACTCACTCCTGATTTTTTACGCCAGGACAAACATATTACTGGTTTAAAAACATTGTGAAGTTAAAACATCAGACTACTACAAAGCTAATTAAGCTTTTCTTTACTTCACCAACAAAATCAGTTGAGAGAAATTACTTCTTATGTTTTCTTATATCCCAAGATAGGAGTTCTTATTTACAGTACCTCTGGCTGCATGTATCTTCTTCTTGGAATAGCACAAACAGGGAAAAGCAGACTGGTGCCTTTGAAGAAAGTGACGCAAAAAGGGTAAGGAGGCCATGTGAACCCTGTGACTCCCAGTGCCTGCACATGGCAAGGATATAAACAGCCTTTGAGAGAGGCTGCTTTAGGTAGTCCCAAAGTCAAGCTGAGAAACCAGACAAAATGTCCTCTCTTCCCTGCTAGACACTAGCACAGGTTTTATATTCTGGAAACAGTGCAGGCTGAATAACGGGGGTTTTTGGCAAGCAGCCACCATTAAGCACTCATGGATACAGCTCGCCTTTTCAGCTATTAGGAGTGAATAACACCTCTGAAATACGATCCCCACCAAAGGCCAGAAAGGAAATTGGAAGATTTTAACTTCCAGAAACACAGCAAGAGAAACAAATCTTTTTATTTTCCCTCTCCCCATCCTGGATTTCTTGTAAATGTTATTTTCAGATTTTGGCATGGTGGAAGAGAAGACTGCATCATCATGTCTATCTCCAAAAGAGATGTGAAAAGGACAATTCATGTTTTCATAACTTTAACAAAATTATTCTTCATAAAAATTCATTTCAGTAGTGAAATTATATATTTTAATTGTTTTTTCTTGGTATACCTAAGGTATCCTCTAAGGGACATATGACGAGTTATCTTTTATATCTTAATGCTGGTTAACGTTGAGCAGAGGAGTTGCATTGCTTTTTGTACACCAAACAATGCTTTGTTGATCAAAGAAGAAATTAAATTCATACACAGGATTGTTTTCAAAAGTGAAAATAATAATTGCTGTATTTTACAGATATGTGATTTATACAATAGTAGTTGGGACATAAAAAATTTTAAACATCCAATACAGAAGAGATAAATAAATCATGGTGTGCATTTACAAATTCATACTTTTTGCTTATTGTCAGAATATTTCTAATTATCTTGCTGGATTTGTCTTCAACAATAGGAAGGCATTTATTGTTGCATGTGTATTTCATCCTTCAGCTTATCAGAAACAGACACATGACATTTTTATCTGTCCTCCTAGTATTCTGCAAACTACATTTTTTAGCAAATTATGGTTCTAACTATGAAAACAGTTTTTGACTAGAAAAACACAGAGTGCAACAGCTCACAGTAGGTATTTAGGGACACCCCGTGGCAAAATGACACATTGCAAATGTTCAAGAATGAAGGGCCAAAATGGAAACAAGTGGTCCCACATTTTTTTGAATTTTAGTAACATCGGTTGTCTCATAAGATGCATTTCCATACTTCTGACCAGTGTTAGAGTGCACAGGTTCACTTTTGCATTTTGTCAACTGCCTTCAATGTTGATTTCCAGCACATTTTTATGGACAAAGTCCACATGCTAATTCTACCTTGTGCATTACAGAATAATTCACCCCAGTGAAAAATTATCACCAGTCTAATACCGCAAAAAGTTACGCCCATTTCAAATTGCTTAAAATAATTCCCAACTTTTTTGGTGTTTTTTTTTTTTGTGACAATACAACATTCCAGATGCTGGGGCACACATCACATCAAGTTCCTTTTAGAGTCTGTTTCTCCCACTAATCACCACCGGCACACATATTGTGATGGTTTCTTACTTTTTACTTGCCCTACTGCACCCACACAGTTCTTTTGAGTCAGAATGGAAGACAAGGGCATGCAATGTACCTTTTTGAAATACACATCTATGAACAAGAGAAATACAGCACATATTTGCCCATAGGGATACTACCGTGGATAAAAAACTTCAACTAGCACTGAACATCGTCCCACGGTATAAGCTTAAGCACAGACAATAGCTTTTGAAGAAGAATTATAGCTAAGGTCTGGTAGACTTTAAGAATGGCTTAAATGCAAATCTGAAGACAATCTGCTGCTGGCAATACATCTAGTCTTTGATCACTTTCGAGCTTGTTAATGAATTATGCTATCGACATTTAGCTTCTATACCTTCATGAGCACTATAGAGAGTTTCTGTGTATTTCACAAGTCTCTCTGCATTTGTGTTAACTCTGTCTCCTTGTGAACTCATAAAAGCTTCTAGCATCCAGAATATCCTGCACATCTGGATCCCGCAAGAAAAATCATCAATTTTATGCACTGTGCACTAGCCTCTTGTTGATCTGTAAATATTGTGGGCAATGCCCATAAATATCTAAAGTGAAGGTGTGAAGAGGATGAAGTCAGGCTCTCCCCGGAGGTGCCAAACAATAGGATGAGAGGCAATAGCCAGAAACTGATGCACAGGAAATTCTACCTGAACATGAGGAAGAACTTCTTGACTGTGCGGGTGACCGAGCACTGGAACAGATTGTCCAGAGAGGGTGTGGAGCCTCCTTCACTGGAGATACTCAAGAACATCCTGGACACAACCCTCTGCCGTGTGCTCTGGGATGACCCTGCTTGAGCAGGAGGTTGCAACAGATGACCCACTGTGATCCCTTCCAAGCTGACCGGTTCTGTGAGGCTGTGACCCGGTCATTCTGGCTCTCCCCAGCTCCCTCCCCCGCCCAGAGCCGTGGCCGACACGAGAGGGCCCGGCGCTCACGGAGCACCAGCTCCGCTCCCACCCGCCGCCCTCAGCCCTCCCCGGCCGCCCTCAGCCCTTCCCGGCCGCACGGCAGGCGCAGCGCCCGCCCCCAGCACCTCTCACCCGGGAAGCGGAAGGCGCTCCCGAGGCCGGCGGTTCCAAGGAGCCCGCAGGGACACGGGCGGGTGCCGGGGCCGCTCCGCTCCCCGCCGTGAGTAGCGCCGGGCGCCCGGTGGGGCTGTGCGGGCGGGGACGCGGCGTCAAGGGCTGAGGGGACGCCGCGCCGGGAGCCCCATGGGAAAAAAGGCAGAGAACCCTAACAGAGCTGGACTGCGCAAAGTGAAACCGCATTAGGAAGGCTGCGTTGAGTGAGGGGAAAATACACATTCCGTTTCTTCCTTTGGTCTTTCAGGCACCAGGGGCTGCGAGGAGCAGCTGCTGTGGCACCCGCGGATGGTCAGTGAGGCTCCCGGCAGGATCTGAGCGGCATCACCGGAGGAGCACCATGCCTTGGAACTCGCGTGCTGCTGTGGGAAGAGCATGACTGTCTCATGCCTGCCGCTGGCATTTCAGTTCTGTCCCAGGAGCCGGCTGCGCTCCTGCCGCATTCAGCATTAGCAGAGCAGGCATTCCTTCCGTCCGCTGTCCAGTTACTAAAAACATGGTACTCCAGTCATTAAAGAACTGCCTTTGGCTGTCCTGCGTCCTCAGGACTCCAAAAGCTTCCTTCTGGAGCACAGCTAGTGGAGGACTCATTATCCAATCTATTTCTAATGATGTTTACCAAAATCTAGCTGTGGAAGACTGGATCCATGACCACATGGATTTAGAGAAGCAACAGGTCCTTTTCCTATGGAGAAATTCCCCTGCCGTGGTAATAGGGAGACATCAGAATCCCTGGCAGGAATGCAACCTCAGGCTGTTGAGGCAAAAAGATATAAAACTAGCCAGGAGAAGAAGTGGAGGAGGGACAGTTTACCATGACTTAGGTAATATCAATTTGACTTTCTTCACAACCAGAAAAAAGTATGAACGAATGGAAAACCTGAAGCTCGTTGTGAAGGCGCTGAAAACCTTGCGACCCCAGTTAGATGTACATGTCACTGACAGATATGACATCTTGCTAGACAGGCAATACAAAATCTCAGGCACTGCTGCAAAGCTGGGAAGGACAAGTGCTTATCACCACTGTACCTTACTCTGTAATGCAGATAAGTTTGTTTTATCTTCTGTGCTAAATAGTCCTTATAAAGGGCTAAAGAGCAATGCCACTCCTAGCGTGCCTGCCTTGGTGAAAAATCTCTTTGAAGAGGATCCTAGTTTAACTTCTGAGATGCTCCTGGATGCCATTGCTAAAGAATATGCTACACAACACCAAATAGATCACCATATCACCTTAATAAATCCAGCTGATGAGATTCTCCTTCCTGGAATTAGTAACAAAACTAAAGAACTACAAACCTGGGAATGGGTGTATGGAAAGACACCGAAGTTCAGTATTAGCACTTGTCTTACCATGGCCTATAAAGATTCTGTTCTTGACATTAAAGTAAATATGGATGTAAAGCATGGAAGGATTGAAGTCTGTAACATTGATCTGCCAGAGCAGTGGCTGCCACCAGGACTGTACAGTGAATTGGTCAAGAGTCTTACTGGCAGTAAGTTTTGCCCAAATGAAACCACTACACTAGCGACAACATTGCTGAGAGTGTGTCCACAAGATGATGAGTTGCACAGCAGGTGGAGTCTACTATGTGAGAATATGATAAGGTTAATGTGACTTGCATTTTGAAAATGTTAGTCTTCTGCTTTTTTAATGTATTGAAAACAAAATTAAAACATTCACTAGTAAGAGAAAAATTCAGCTTGTAGAAAACAAACTGTTCAATCTTGTGCTTTTGTTTAATATTAAAATTAAATTTCACATTGCCTGCACCCAAACTGTAGATTGAAACCAATGCTGACAAGACATCATTGCTGCTTGAACCAGGGAAAATGGTGGGGGCATCCCAAATTGACCCTGTAGCAGAGAAGGTAAAAATGGCTGACACAGATGAGATGGGGTGGGTTTAAAACTGGTGCTGTGCTGCTGCACTGGATGCCCCAGCCTGCATCCTGCTCCTTGTGGACCAAAGGCCATGTCTCGGCACCTGAGCTGTGTGGAGAGCGATGTTCCCTGGTTTCTGATTGAAAGTCCTTTCTTGCAGAGTGCTGGTGCCCCTGTGCCTCTGCTGTACAAGCACTGTAGTGAGCTCAGCTCACCACTGGGTAGTGAATCACTGTAGGTCCACCCTGGCTTTTGTCCATGCATGTGCAAGAGCAGGGGAAGATTAGGAAGTTCGGTGTGGGGGTTTATGTGATGAGGGGCTAACTGGGACAGAGGCGACACGTGCCTCCTCTGTTCTTGCGCCTGTCTTGTGCCTGGCACAAAGCTGGGACTCCCTGCTGCCATGGGTACTGGTATCAAAGCTAAACATTTGGAAATGCAAATACAGATCTAGGAGAAAGAAGTTCCTTATGTTACCACCTAGCAGAAAATTTTCCCATAAAAGGCAATAATGAACTGGAAGTGACAGTTTTAATGTTAAATAAAAAAAATTGCTCAATATATAGTAAAACTATGAGAGAAAGGTTCAAGATGTATTTCACTGTTGTCGAAGAGTAAGTGTAATGCAGTTTTGATTAGGTCAGAACACAGGCTGTTTATTGATATGTGAAAGGAGGTTGTAGCCAGGTGGGGGTCGGGCTCTTCTCCCAGGCAACCAGCGGCAGGACAAGAGGACACAGCCTCAAGTAGCACCAGGGGAAGTTTAGGCTGGGCATTTGGAAATAATTCTTCACAGAAAAAGCGACTGGGCATTGGAATGGCTGCCCAGGGAGGTGGTGGAGTCACCATCCCTGGAGTTGTTTAAGAAGACTGGATGTGGCACTCAGTGCCATGGTCTAGTTGACAAGGTGATGCTAGGTCATAGGTTGGACTTGATGATCTCAGAGGTCTTCTCCAGCCTAGTTAATTCTGTGATTCTCTATGTTTGAAATTGCTGGACTAGGTTAAAAGACACAAAGCTCCACATTTGGGAAATTACTGTATTTACAGTGAGCCTTCTCCAAAACATGGCTGGATCTGTGAGGTGTTACCCAGCTTCCTTGAATTTCCTGATGTAGTGAAGAAATCAAACAGATGACTGAAGCTGCAAATAATAAAAAATAACCTTTATTCCCATCAAAAATAGGCATATATTGTACACAACTGAACAAAATTCACAACAGTGACTATAAACTTAGTATCACAGCAGCAAGCCAGGGAGCTCCTATGGAATGTTTGGGGGAATGACTAGAAGCACACAGCTCTGTGGCACATATATTATTCATTTTGCTGATGGAACACTGCAAAGCTGAAACATTATTATGAAAAAGGATAAAGAGGGCAGACCACTGGCAAATTGTGACCAGAAATTGTGCAGAAAACAAGGCAAAGACCGGCTCCATTTCTTACTGATTGCTGTGGAATAGATTTGTTTTTACAGGCAAGAGGAAAAGAATAGCAGCATTAGATGACAGAAAATGAAACAATAAAGCACATTAAGAAAAAAAAAAAGGTAATGGAACATACCAACCATCAGGATAAAGAAACATAGGAGATAGAAAAAGTTCTAGCAATAAACATGCTACTAGAATATACAGGCCTACTGTAGTACAAAGCAGAAAGTGTAAGGCACGTGTCTGTCCTGAGGCTGAAAAGATTTTGATGGGACCTGAAAAAGGCCGCTGCCTGTTTTTCGTGTCAGAATGTATGACGTTGGTGGAGTCTTGCTAACAAAAACTCTTGTATAAGAAAAAATAAAGCAGCACCTCTGGTAATACCTTCTGTTTTCCAAAGGCTGAGGGAATGACAAGGGAAGACTTTGTCTTTATTCTAAATAGCATATTGCTTAGAATCAGAGAATATTTTGAGTCACAAGGGACCCACAAGGACCAAGTCCAGCTCTTAAGTGAATGGCCCTTACAGGGATCAAACACGTGACTTTGGCATTATTCACACCATGCTCTGACCAACTGAGACACTCAGGCTATCCAACTTCTGAAAAAACTTATTCTTTTTAGGGGACTACCTTAGTAATAGGAAAATAGCTTACTGCAGTTGAGAGTGGCTTGAAAAGCCAGTCATTGGACTTTAAAGTCAGAGAGTAAGATTGGGAGAAGATCACACATCCTTCCCACACCCAATGCAAAGGATGGCTATCAGGTATAGGACCATGTATCACAGAATAAAAGAACACACAGGAGTGACAGGGAAGAGAATACAGCTGTTTGCAGCCTTCCCAGTCCAAAATCCATTATGCAGAGACACATAAGACAACCCTAAAACAACTGTGTACTGAACACTATCACATTTGCAGGCAAAGAGCTTGGAAAATGGAATGTTAAATTTGGGATTACTAGTAAAGTCTGGGAAATAAAGTATTACAGGATTGACCAAAACCCAGCAAAATAGTAGTCATGACTAGAATACAGGAATTAAAGGAAATAAATAAGACTGCTTATAAAAGAGGACATGTGGCAGCCCAGCTTCCAATGATTGTGAGGTGGTCAGTTAAAGATACAAAATCCAGAACTGGCTCAAGACAAAATCAACAGTAAAAACAGAAATGGCAGTAAAGAGGCCTTTGAAAGAATACTGAGGGTCTGTTATGAAATCAAGATAAAATTTAGACATGGATGGTATTAATTAAGATTACAGAAGAAGTAAAATGAAGGAATCATGCAGCTGTGTCTTCTCAGACTGTAAAGTCTCAAATATTCTTAAACCTACAGATTATAAAAGCTGTGCTGCACTAAGTACTTAGAAGAATTGCTTCTGTGGGCAACTAGCTGGACTCAAGCAACATCTTCCAATCTTACAATTTTACGCTTATGAAAACACTTGTTAAAAGCAGTCATTTCTGATCACATTTTCTTTGTGTGTTTAGTATGAAAGACATCCACTGTTGTTTCACGACAAGGTCTCAAGTCAAAGTCACAGTATCCAATGCTGAAAGGACCCTGCAGAAATGAACACAACGGACAAGGTGAGCATATACTGTAGAAGAGCTCATTTTAAGTTAATTTAAAAAGTTAAAGCATCCTTACCTGTGGTTTCTTAAAATAATCAAGACCCCTTCCAATCTTAACCATCCACCCATTGTTGAATCTGTTTTAAAAATGCACAAATTTGAATACTATGAGTATGGTGAATAAAAAGGTTACATCCACATGATGCACAAGCTCCTTGTTTCAATCCCAATTCTTTCCTAGGGTCACCAATACCTGTGTAAACCAAAGACACCATTCTGTATAGAGACAACTAATATTATATTCACAATTAGAAAATACGAAGCTCTGGAGGGCTGATTTCATACAGTGAGGGCCACTGCCTTTTACTTTGTTAACCACAGCTGTAATTATCTCAAAAGTTAGGGTTAAATAGTTTGACTTCAAATAACTGGCATTCGCTCATTTTTGTATCACCCACCTGATTTCTCGATCATGTATTGAAGATGAAAAGTCAATATTCAGTGTTACTCCATAATTACTCAATGACTGTTTTATTTCTTCCAAGACAGTCATCTGTTGATTCCTCCCACTACCCTATCAAAAGTAAAAATAACGTGACGGGTGGGTTGGGGATTTTTTTAAACTATGTATTCTACTTCTGGTCACCTCTTCTTAAATTCACAAACAATCTTTTTAGTATCAAAGTCAACCAAAAGAAAGTAACTTGGATGAAGGCAGATTTACAGTTTCAAAGACAGGAAAAAAGCAGATAGACTACAGGTATATTTGCTAAGAGATGTGGAGGAGGAGCTCACTCTCAGCCCTTTGAAACTAGATATGTACTATTTGAGCCAAAAGAAGTGCAGCAATAGTTTAAATAAGTGCAGTGATAGTTTGAAAGATTTCAGCTCATGAAAACCTCTAAAATGACAATTAAATACAGCTGTTGGAAGAGCGAAAAACTCATTTTCTCAACAGATGCTTTGGTTTTTATGACATTTTCCACAACAAAACTTTCACAGAAATTTCTATTTAAGATTCTGCTTACCCAGAATTTGTTAGAGTTACCAGAAAACTCTGAACTTACAAAATTACTTATGTTCAACTATCACATTTTTACTTTTCTCTTAATCTGTGTTTTCTGCTGAAAGCATTAGAGCCTGAGTCTAACAAATTCTGGTAAGTAGGAACAAGTCTGTATTTTTATATTTTGTTTTGCATGTGGCATCATCTGAGTACAGGGAAATAGAACCCAAAATCTAGACACTTACCTCATCATAGGAAGTGAGGAGGTGGATTGTTTTCACCTTGCATGGCGCCTTAACTAGCATCTCGCAGAATCGTAGAAAGTTATACAACTGAAAAAGTTTGATTTAATTTAGTAGCTTGGAATATCTCTAGTGGCTACAGCTGTATCAGTTACACCGAGTATCTACTTGCCTGATGAACCTGCCGAATGTACGGGTCCTCCACCCAAACTTCAGAAACAGTCTCAGTGAGGTACTCATGGAAAAGCTTTTCATAGCCAAAACCTGTTGCGTTTTCTTCTATCCTGATTTGCTTATGGTATTTGCCATCTGAAAAGGAAGTCTCTTTTCAAGCAAAGGTCAGGACATAATTTCCGTGTTAAACCACCTCGCCCATCAAACATTCACGTAACAACAATTAAAAGTAAATGGGTACATCGGGTACATCACAGCTCATGGGATCACAGAATGGGTCAGGTTGGAAGGGACCACAGTGGGACATCTGGTCCAACCTCCTGCTCAGGCAGGGTCATCCCAGAGCACATGGCACCGGATTGTGTCCAGATGGTTCTTGAATATCCCGAGAGAGGGGGACTCCACGACCTCTCTGGACAATCTGTTCCAGTGCTTGGTCATCCCCACAGTAAAGAAATTCTTCCTCATATTCTGGTGGAACTTCCTGTGCATCAGTTTCTGCCCCTTGCCTCGTGTCCTGGTGACTGGCACCACCGGGAAGGGCCTGACGCCCTCCTCTCGGTACCCCCCATTTAAGTTTTTATACCTTGTTTCTCTTTCTCAATGTGTTTTTTAATGTCCTCGGCTCTGGTCATGTACTCGGATATCTTCTGCCGGTAGCGGTGCTTTTTCGCCTCATCTGTCGTGGCTGTGAAATCACAGAAAGTCACGGGCCAGTTAAACACAGGGGCCGGCCCTCCCCAGCCCTGCCCGGCCCGGCTCTCCCGGGACGAGACCGCCAGCTCCCCCTCCATCCCCGTGGGACGCCGGTGTCCAGCACTGCTCGTGTGTCCCCAGGGCCACCCCGAGCCCGGCGGCGGCGCCCAGCCCGGTACCTTTCACCACCTGCAGCAGGAGGTCGATGCCTTCCTGGTAGCACACCAGCGACTCCTGGAACCGGGACGCCGTGTCCAGCTGCACCGCCCGCTTCACCGTCTCCACCCCGGCCCGCTCCAGCGCGGCAGTGCCATCGCTCCCCGCCCGCGACATGGGCAGGGACGAGGACACGGACCGGGATGGCGCCGGGAGCGGGACGGGGAGCGGGGACCGGGCGGCGGAACGGAGGGGACGTGTCGCACCGTGGTCCTTCCGCCCGCTCGGAACTGAAGTGCCGCGGCACCGGTGTCCGGCCGGGACGAAGGGTGCGCACCGAGATGGCGGTCGCGGCGGTCTGGGCGGGGCTGGGGCTTGCAGCCTCCGGGAAAGTGGGGATCCAGGTAGGGTTCTGGGGAGGGGATCCAAGCGGGGCCTCGTGGGGGTTGATCCAGTTGGGGATCCCATCCCATTCGGGGCTCTGCAGCCGCTGGGAAGGTGGGGATGCAGGTGAGGCTGGGACTCGTAGCTTTGTCATCTGTTCGCGAGTATTCAGAGATGTAAAGAAAGTGCAGACAAGTTATGCCTTCCTCTCTTTGCAGATGCTGGGGAAGAGGATGGAGGGGATGGCGTCCCCGGCGTGGGTTCGTTGTCTCTTTACCAGGTCGAGAATTCCAGACTCGGTATGTGCTTGACTTGCACTTTACACCTTTCCATTTACAGCTTTTGTTTGTTTTTGCAAGATACTATCTGGTGTCAGTTGACGCTTTTCCTTAAAACCCTTCTTAAAGCCTGTGGAAAAACTTGCTATCCAGAGGTTGAGCACAGGCTCCCTGATAAAATGCACGCGATTTAGGTGTTGTGTTGGTACAGGATGTTGTTATTTCCATGCAGTTGTGTGGCTAAGCTCAAGAGTTACTATATTTATCAGCAAACCATTATAGAAATATGTTTGACTTCATGTTACAAAAGCTAAATTTGTTGGTGCTTTGACCACCTGAAAACAAAAATATGTAAGATTTTTTACCGAGGTTGAAGTATGTTTTAGACAGTAGTTAACTGTAGTAATGATGACCAGATATTTAGGGAAAAAAGCTCTGGTTTTGTGAACTTTTTATTTTAGGTATTTCAGCCACGGCCTGGAGATCATGAAAAGTATGGAGGTGACCCTGAGGAGCCTCACAAAATCCACGTTATTACTAGAATAAAAAGTGTCATTGGTCGCCCATACTGGGAAAAGAAGATAGTACGTGATCTGGGACTGGATAAAGTATGATTGTTGTTCTTTATACTTGCGTGTGTCAGAAATGTGGCACTGAGGTGGTGGGTTTTATAAGGACTTCAATTTTGCAGTCACAAAACAGAATTACATTTATAACAGTTAAACAATCTGAGAAGCTGATGATGTGTTTAAGAGCTGAGGGGAACGTTTGTGGCAAATGTGCTTTTAGTGGGAATTCAGAATATCTCTGTATGATACTGTGCTACATTGCCTGAGGAGAACTTTACTATGAGAAATCTTCTAAAATAATAGGAATAGGTTTGTAAATACTTTGAATTCAGTTCTCCGTGGGTCATATTATTCAGATGTTGTAGGGAGGCAAATAAGACTCATCTGTCAATGAAAAGGCTTCCAAATTCAAGACTCTAAAAGTTTGTGTTTGTCCGAGGTTTTCAGGCCAACTGCACATTGTGCAAAGATTTGTCTAGTCAGTGTTATATTACAGAGAAGAAAATGTGGGCTTGACCAATTTAAGATATAACTGAAGGAAGCAGTTTTGCCCCTAAACTCTTGTATTGACATTTATAGAATTTTTAACAGTTGGAAGAAAAATAGATTTATAATGGAATAGGAATAAAGCTGAAACTCTTTTTACTGGAGTCAAGTTTTGATTGCATATTTTTATGTATGTTCTTGATGTATGGCACTTCTCTAAATCTTATATTTGCAAATGTAGTTTATTTTTTTACTGGTAGTGTGCAAAGTTCAGTGAACAAAGATTTGGGATTTGGCAACAATTGTAAAATTTTTTTTATCCGTTATGTAGGCACATCAGCCAAGACTGCACAAAAATATCCCTTCTGTGAACTCCAGACTGAAAGTTATTAAACATCTGATAAGGTTTGTTAACTATTTGTTTATTTATTTGTTAATTTGGAACATTTGATGTAACTCTCTTGTAGTCACAGGACTTCACTAAGCAAACTCTTTTGCCTGTAGAATTCAGCCACTGAAACTACCCCACGGGCTGCCAACAGAAGAGGAAGTGTCCAGCACCTTTCTGACAACCAAGGGAGAGCTTGTCATTAAAAAGCGCCTGAAACCTGTGGAGCAGAAAGAAATTAAGTCATAAGGTGTGCTGGTTGGATTTAGATTTTATAGAATAAATAGTTTAAATCCCCAGTTAAGAGTTTGTATATGAAATGTAAAAATTATTACTCTGGTATGAATGGCAAAGGTGACACTGATGCTTAAAGAAGGATTGCAGGTGTACAGATATGAAATTCAATGTTTGTAATAGTTACCTGAAATATTAAATGAATTATAGGCTCTCTATATTTGTGTTTTAATTTTGTGGCTGGATTGTTGCAGTTTATGGCTAACTGTAAGAGAACTTTAAAGTCAAATAAGCAAAGAAGTGAGTAGAATAGATCTAGCTAATGATGGTGAGGACATTTCACAGCTAACAGTTAAGATTTACAGCTACACTGCAGGAGTTTCACTGCACAAAGGAGGGAATTGGAATTGCAATTGCAATTGGAATGCCCTCTGTTTAGTAGTCACATGAGAATTGACTGGCTATCCTCAGAGAGTGATTTACCATAATTATCCAGATCTCACGCTTGTTCCCTAGCAAACAATCTGCCATCTGGCTTTTTCTGTAGCTTAAAAAGTATGGGATCTCTCCATTTGGAAGTAACAAGAGTTATGCAGGTCTTGGTCGGTTGTCTAATTTATCATTCAGGAAACTTGCTGTCTTTGTGTGTATCCCCTGATCCTAAGTGTTCTGTGAGAATAGCCTAAGAGCTGCAGTGTATGTGAAAGTTAATGCTTTTCCTTTTCTAAAATTGCAGATATTAGAAATGTAGAGACCCTGAAGTGTACCTCTGATGTGAGTTAGAATTATGGGCTGCAAGCTTATAAAATACTACTGTGTGCGTAGTTTTATTTACAGTTTTAAGAACTGTGGCCAAATTTAGCAAGCTGCTGCTGTATCAAATGATAAAGTAGTTTGCATTCCAGCCAGTATAAATGCTGTAGTTTAACATGCTGTGAGCCTCTCCCACATTAGACACTCTGAAGAGGAGTTAATCTTAATGACTGCATGTTTTGAGAAGATCAGAGGGATGTAGTAGCTGAAAATTAGTGTTTATCCTTTCTGCATGCTTGCAGGGAAGAGTAAAAGCCTGTAGGAGTTCAAAGGAAAAGATACAGCAGTAAAGGGATATAAAAGCTGGAGGCACTGTGCACGAGGAAAAGGATAGGCTATGATAGTGGCACTGAGGAGTGTAATGGCGCCTAAGGCCAGGCTGAAGGCAGAAATGAGAATCTGAGCTGAAATAAAATAGCGTGGAAAAAGTGAAGCGGATAAATCAATGTTGCTTTTCTGACCTTCCTCCTTTCTTCCAGCATCTGCACAGCATCTTGTGCTGCAGCGTGTTATAACTGCAGTCTTTGCAAGGTGTTGATCATATTCCCACAGGGAGGTACAAGCTGGAATTTGAGCCCTTTTGAAGGACAGGTGTAGTGCATCCAAGGCACAGGGCATTCTTTAAAGAGTTGGTGCAAATACTAGGACACAAAAAATTAGGTTAATGGATCTTGCTGCTGGTGGATAGGAAATAATAAGACTTGTGCCAGGACTGGTGTCCCAGAGCACCAGAGCCAGGCTGGCTCAGCCTTGCGGGGCACGTTGGGGATTCGTGTCGGTGGCACTGCAGCCTGGGGAGCCTCCAGGAGAGGGCTCTGCCAGCTCCATCCCACATGGTCTGTGTATGGATATGCATACGGATCTCTGAAGCTGCAGCCTGCAGAGGTGCTGCAGGGTATCCCAGAGGGACTGTGTTAATGAGAAGGCTTGCTTGCTACTGTTCACAGCTTAAGAAGTGTCTGATAAACTGTCTAGGCTAAAGCAGAGCTGATAGCAGGCTCCCACATAGAGAGAAGGGAAAATACATACCACATGTTATTTCTGAGTAATCTCTTGTATTCAGCTACAAGAGATGCTTACAGAGATGTTTAATTGACAGGCTGACAGTTCCGATGAAAAACAAAATTGTCTTTTTTTCAACTTTTTAGTATATGTGTACGTTTGGGTGTTTCTGAAATGGCATTTCCCCCAAGGGCCCCCAGTCTCGCGCAGTTAGTCTGCTGTCCCAAACCTTCTCTATATAAGCATACATTCTCTAAAGATTTGCTCTCAACCCTAAAACCTGAACCAGCAGGGTGCACGAACACAGTGTGTGTCCACATCCTTTCTGTAATGGAGCTTTGTAATGCTCCGTGTAGATCTTTATGAAGCACAGTAAGAGACATTGCCTTTCTGTGTAAGGAACAAACAGACTGACTTCAGATGATTGCAAAATTCAGGTTGGAAGGTCCATTTTTGGTCTCTAGTCCAACCTCCTGCTCAGCACAGGGCCAGCACTGAGGTCAGACGAGGTTGCTCAGTGCTTTGTTGTGATGGGTCTTGAAAGTCTCTGACAGGGACAGCTCAGCCTCTCGACAGCCAGCACTGCTGTTTTGTACTGCTGTTAGGCACGTGTATGGACAGATAAAACATAAGGCAGACAAAATCTTGTTAAGTAATGTTACAACTTCCTTGCAGCATTAATCTGCTGCTTGAGAGACTGCAGGCACAGACGAAAACTCTGAATATTCTCATGAAGTAAGATGAAAAATAAATGGCAAAAGGTAAGTTGCAGTTTGGACTATTAGCTGTGTTACCTTTTAAGGTTTTTTTTAGCCTTAGCTGAAAGAAAACCCCATTGCAAGCTTGTACTTGTTCCTGGTTTCATTGTCCTCCCCCATTTTAACTGTTTCTGGGGGAGAAATCCAGAATGTTTTTAATTAGAAGAAAAGTATGCAATCAGGGCTTCAAATCCAATCATTATTCAGAGATCTCAGTATCCATTTCTCTTATGAAACCTGGCTCTCACATCCACATCATTGGCATAGTTGTGTGTTTTGCCAATATCCATTTTGTCATAGTGTTAACTATGCATTAGTTAACAGTGGATTAGGGCAGTGTTAACTCCTGCATTATAGGCTGAGATCCCACCTGGAATGACGGTGAAAGAAACGCATAAACAGGGGTGTGGTACTTCATCCATAAATAATACTTCAGAGTTGCCAGGATAGGCAACCAGGATAGGTTGCTTTTTGTAGGTGGGTATAGAACCACAAAACAAATGGAATGGAGAGAAGAGGGGGAGAGCCCACCCTTACTCTTTGCAGCTGGAAAATGTCATGGTATTTTCCAAGTTTAAAAAAAAACCTGCTCGAAGGCTAACCAAATCTTATTCCTCAATTCCTTTTAGCATGTACTAAGGAATATTATTCCACATAAACATAGGGACTGGGATGTGTTTAGTTTTCTGCAGTGCTATCAGCATGCTTGGCTTTATACTTGTGAAGTGTTTCAAAGCTAGCAAAACTCAGCCTCTGAGGTGCCGCTCCTTTGTCCAAGCTGGGGATTTTTTCTGGATTTATCATCCTGTATAAAATCTGTTTCTTGTGCCAAGTGCTCTTCAGTGTCCCCTGGCTCGCCAATCTTATGGTACTGTTTGCCAGCCTGAAAGTGAGACAGCAGCATCACCACACCAGAAACCCCACTATTTATCCAGAGCTCTTTGTTGCTTACAGGCTGCTTGTGTTCATTTTGGTCCTTAATCTCAGGATTTACCTCTTTTGTGACTGTATGGAGAGGACACAAGCGCTTCTCATGGCACAGGCAGAGCCAGCAGATGTGTGAAGGGTAGACATTGGAGCACTGAAGAGGAATGCCTGCCCTACTTCCTTGTCTGTCAGAGCCTTAAAAATCAGCATAGGTGCTGTTGTAAAGGTGACAGTATGCAGAAAGCAGGATTACTGCTGCTTCACAGTGTTTCCAGGTGCAAGTGACTGCTCCTCTCCTCCCAGCTGAATCAGGGGTGGGAAAATCCATTTCCTATGGGGATCTCCCCTTATCCCTGAGGTAGTAAAGCACAAGTCTGAGGGGGCTGGAGCTGCTACAAAAGCAGATCCCATGCATGCAGCAAATGTTTAGGGATTTTATAGATAAGGATACAACTTGGCAAACAAGTTAGGCACAAATGTAGGCATGAATAATGAAGCAAGATCCCTCCCTAGCCAGGCCCCTGTGGTGCATAAAGTGTAATTAACCTGATGGTATGTAGCTGCAGCCTACAGCATGCTCAATTTAAAAAGGTGCTTTTTGAAACGAGACTTATTATCTAGATGTGAAGTAGGAACAATTAATCTCTTCAGTCCCAAGGCAGTGCTGGGAAGCAGTCATCAGTTACAGTGTAAAAGCAGTCTGCTCATGTACTGGTGTTCACCAGGGTCCTTCCCTGGTGCTGGGAGCTGACAGCCTGGTCAGCATTGGCTTTGGCCTGGCCAAAGAGTTGGCTGAAAAGGTTTAAGGGGCTGTCTTTCAACAGGGCCCCTGCCACTCTTCTGACTCTGCTTCAAACAAAGGATCAGATTTGTGTTTTTAAGAAGGTTGACCATACCTGCATTAGGCCAAATGCATTCCCATGGTCACCCAGGTTGTCCTTCAGCACTGTCCCAGCATGTGACTCTTGAAGGGTCATACCAGCAATCAATCACAGCTGGAGCAAGACCCTCACCATTGCCAGCTTTTGCCTCTTGGCATGGTATTTCTCCCATGTTCTTTTTCTGCTGTCTTCTCTGCCTTCTCTGAGGCAGGAACTCCTACATGACATGCATGACTTTGCCTTTCATTTTTAGAATCCAAACCCAGTTTTTCTAAAGGTCATTATAGCTGAGCTGACATTTTGAATCCTTCTGAATCTGTTTAGAGTGAAACAAAGATAAAATTGACTAATTTTACTGAAGGGTGCCTTAGAAATCAATACACAGATGATATAAAATTCTTCAAATTCAGAGGGCAGTTCTCTAGCATGCAGATTGAGAGTGAGGTGAGTCTTGTTTTAAATCTAAGCCTTTGGGTGGATTAGTCCCAGATTTAGTCCCTATTAATTTAGGACTATAGTGGAGAATGTTCAGAAGTTCAGGTTTTGAGGGAAAGTCTCTTAATGGAGAGAGAAAAGCGGGTTCAAGAGTTGGATGCACCCAGCAGACTTTCTTTTTTCCTATGATGGTCTTAAATGTCATCTCAAAGGCAGCTCTATTCCTAACATAAACTTAAGTGCCCAAGTAGGATCTTTGTTGATTGTGAAAAAATCTGCTTGCTTGGCAATGACTGGCAATCAGAGACCAGGATCCATAATAGGCATGAGCTTGTTGCGTGGGTGTAAGGAGGGAATGAACAACTGAATTAGTGCCTACCTGCACAGCTCAGACCATCTGGTTTCACAGTTGCCTCCAAAGCTCCAGTTGTGTCAACATTCAGTATATTCCCATAACGCTCTGAACAGCGTAAGAGCAGTATTTACAACCAGATGTCAGGCCAATGCAATGTGTGAGTCATGCTGTTAAAATGCTTTCAGATCCATGACTGAAACCCGTGGCATCCTTTTGATATTAGTGCAGGTGTTTGTGCTAGCAGATGCAGTCATGCTGTGTATGGCCTGCTCTGGAGGGGATTACCTCTTGGTCGTGCTAGCTCACGTGTACCTTGTGAGGTGAACTGGTGCTTTGTGCACAATTCATCTCTCCTAATTACCTAAAACTTAGCTTTCTTAGTCTAAGCTTGGGACTTGGGCAGCCTGCATGGCCAATGGAGGAAAGCATCTCAAAAAGGCAGGTTTTCTATTCCAAAAAAAAAAAAAAAATTATGAGAGTCAAGTGAAATCCTATCCTATTTACTGGCTCCAGCTTGCTTTTCCATATCTACAAGAAAATCAAAGAGAAACATCCTTCAATTACACCCATTACAATTTATCTGACTTGCAGATTGTTTGACTTGCAATTTATTTGCATTTATCTGTTGTCTTAACACACCACTGCAGGAGGGAAAACATGCAAACATCAACTGAGAGGAACAATGCTAACACCTAATGGAAAACAGACTTTGGTACAGTGACTTATTTACAAGAATATTAGATAAAGATCACAGACCCGACCTGTTTGCTGCAGGATGTCTCCCCACCTTCTCAATGCACTTCCTGGAGACAAATGGGCTTTCTCTCTGCTGGCAGTGTTCTGGAACAGCTGGCTCAGTGCATTTCCCACCCCTGCTGGTCTTACAAGAAACAGAAACACCTAGAAACTTGTGCGTCCTCCCAAACACAACAGGGATTCTGTTCTACAGCACAAACACAATGATGATTTTAAAAATTAAATACCTTTTAATTTAATTTAAAGTCCCATTGCTAACAGTTTGGAGCTAGGAGGAACCTTGTCTGAAGACAACTGCTCCCCTTCAGTTCTTGGAAGCAATAACGTGCTGACAATGGGAGAATGCGCTTCTGGATTTAATGAAATTTTTGCAGGCAAAGATCCAGGAACAATAACATGACCAGAGCTGCAACTGCTGGGAAGTCGGATATGCAGAGACTATGCCAGGCCCCTGTTGTTATCCCGTCTTGCACAGAGACAACACAGGTCAACAACCCCAAATTAGCAGGCAGTGTGGATTTCAAAGCTACTGTAGCTGTGCAGCATTAAGGAAAACAGCCACTGGATGGCAGAACTCCCCGCGGCAGAATCTGCTTCTCCCCCACGGTAGATTTTGTGGGTGTGAAATGCTCTTTTGCTCTTTCAGCAGCTCTTTTACATTTTTAGCGGAGGAATTCATCCCGTGTCGTTGCACTGAGAGATTCGATTCTGTTTTTCCTGTACTGCTGATACCTCCCGTAGAGAACCAGCTGCAAAAAGTCACAGCAGCTTGTGCACCGGGCTCTTCATGTTCACAATTATGAGTGTAAGGAAGGTTGAAACAGAGGAAAGAGCATCTGGCAGGAAGGAAAGTGGAACAGATGTGGCTCAAAACAGGTGACATTTAAAAAATTCAAATACCACCAAAGGTGATTCACAAACCAGTAATCTCCAAACGGTCTGTGCTACTATTCCCTTATTGCTGGGGCAGAAACATAAAGGATGTACTAGTTTGTTTCTTCTACGTCACGGTAATTGAGGCACTCCCACCATGAACAACTTTATTCCCTGCCCATATTCTCTATACAAACCTCCTCTGCCACACCTGGACTGTTTCACCTGAATTCCCTGTCTTCATACTCAGCTGGCTCTTCAGCCTCCATATAGAGCAATCTGACAGCCCTGCTACTGAAATATTTTGTGCATGTGGTAAGTGTAGGACATCCACCTATAGTACATACAGCAAGGGCCCCAGTGGGCCATTCAATATCAGCATCCATGATCAATTAACAAGCAGCTCTTCTTTGATCACAAGAGTCACAGGGGAGGGACAATTTGGTTTACCCAGAAGCCGGGCTGCAGGGCATTGGACCAGATCTAGTACCAGCTACTCGTCACTCTTCTCTCCTGTGTCTGGCAGGAAGGAAGAATTGCTTCTGGCACTTAAATGGTTCAGGGCAAACATCTGTGGGATAATCTGGTCCTCTGTACGGCCTTTATGGCTCAGGCATGCAGCTGTGTCTTTTTGGAGTTTGTCTTCACTTCTAGAGGAAAGGTACAAAAAATATGCTGCCCGGATTTTTATTATTATGACAGGAGTCTGTATTCCTGATTTCTGTAACCATGCACACACCCAAACCCCTTTGAAAACTTTATCAGTTTCTTGATCTGAATCAGCTAAGGGGTGGCTGAATAAGCAGTGAATTCATAAAATAAAACCTGATTTAAAGAACAGAAATGTGTCAAAATTCACCTTGCCTGCTTTGCAACAAGAAACCTTTCCAGTTCTTGAAAATTGAGTATTTGTGGAAGGCTGAGGGCTGTAGCAGTAGAGTCTCAAGTCAGCCACATCCTCACTGTGTGGGTTTTTTCATGCTCTTGAACATTTCTCCTAATTGCTAATTAGCTTAATAAGGGGTGGGTAAGAAATGAGTGATCCTAGTTATGCTTTCAGGGGAGAAACTAGGCTGGTACAAACTTCCCTAAGCAGTCAAGCCCATTTAAGCTGTGGGAGGTTACCCAGCCCGTGTCAGGAAGGCACAATGCTCTGGATGCTGAGAAGGTCCCTTGTCCCGAGGCTGCACGATGGCCTCATGGGGAAATGCAGGGACTTGTAGATGGGTCAGACGTGAGGAACTGGCAGAACATGGCTGAGAGGTGCAGCACAGAAGGGGCAGGCTGCACCTGAGCTGTAGCATAGACAACCTGTGTCACTGGAAATTGAAGAGCTTTTAGAGGAGCATTTCCACTAGAAGCAGGGGAAAGCTGACAAATACAGAGCAGTACCCAGTCTGAACTCATGTGATCTGCAAGGCGGACAAGTTCAGTTTAGCTCTGAAAAAAACATGAGGGAAATAAACAGCACGACCACAATACATGAGAAAGACAGAATAGAGTGGCAAGGATTTGGCACATGCAGTATTAAGCAATGAAGCAAAGACAAACAAGTGTTTTTGTACAGTTGCTAGAGACTTTAAAATCAAGCCAGGAGAGCCCAAATGCCTGGACCAAATGACAACTCTGAGACAGAGGCTGTCTCAGAGACTTGGTGGAGGCTAGAAAACCAGTTAGATACAGCACTGCCAGCCTCACAGGAATGACTGAGTAGGATGTAGAGGTGGAGGAGTGATGCTGTATGTGAAGGATAAAAATGTTACAGCATAAAATTATTACAGGAAAAGAGAAGTACCCTAAAAACCGGTGGGTGGAAATCCCAGTTGCTACTGATAAAAATGCTGTAGTAGGACTGTACTATCCTTTTTGAATTCCGTGAGAGTGGTCAGTGAGGCCAGAGGAGCAGTAAATGCAGGATGGTGGCATGAGTGGGAGCCTGCATATCGGCTGGATCAGTGCCTCGTCAGGATGAGGTGCAGAAGCAGAATTTTTGGTTGCAATAAATCCCTGCTTCTAGGACGAGCTGATTGAGGAACCCGCAGAAATAAACGCTAGAGAGAGGCACAAGGGTTTTGTTGGAGGGATGTCAGTGCAATCCTACAACGTGATCTCTTTTAACCCTGAAATAGGAAAAAGCAGGCCATGTGCATCCAATATGGAAGTATTCAGTTCCAAGAAGGCAATTAAATAAACTGAGGCAAGCATTAGAAACAGGTGCCCCCAGCTGCAGCAGCAGCTGCATCAGGGTCTCTGGGATCAGAGGCTGGTGCCCATCCTGGGCAATGTAAGAGGCCCCGTCCTGGGGACAGGTTGCTATCTAGGAAATCCCGGGCCAGTTTTGCAGTGAGTAACAAAGCAGAACAAACACAGTTATTCAGCACTGTGATGATGTGCTGGTGTTTCCCTTTGTTTTCTGCATATCTCAGAGAGAGAGACATGGACATGTGGCTCAAAAAGATCCAGCTGCAGCATTCGGAATCAGCCATTGGAACAATCTGTTCTCCCACGTGGCTTAGGGCTCTGACCCAGCAGGGACTTGGTTTTGACAGTGTTTTCCTGCTGCTTCAGTTACTGCTCAAAGAGGTTGTTTAATTGGTCCCTCTGCCTGGTTTCTATGAAAGCCAGTCGTTGCAGCTCCAGACTCCAGGCAGGTCCCTGCCTGAGCCATGGAGGGATCAGCCTATGCCACCTGCAGGTTAACACGTTGATGAGAGAGAAAGCCTCCACCTCACACTTGCTTTTTATTGTAGGAATCACATTTAAATAGATTTCCCAGTACGAACATCAGTTGTAAAACCAAATCACAGGACCCCAACAGAGAAGGTTTTCCTTCCCTGTCTGTAATTTGTTTTCCATTTGCTGACTGCTGATACTGATTCAGCAGTGTTAGCCTGGAAATGTCCTTAAACAACACCTATTGCGTTTCCCCTCTCTACAAAGCATGACTGCAAAGAGAGCAGGTTTAGATTAGATATTAGGAAGAGAATCTTTACTGTGAGTGTGGTGAGGCACTAGAATAAGTTGTCCAGAGAAGCTGTGGATGCCCCATCCTTGGAAGTGTTCAAGGCCAGGTTGGATGGAGCCCTGAGAAACTTGGTCTAGTGGAAAGTGTCCCCACCTATGGCAGGGGAGTTGGAACTTGGTGATCTTTAAGGTCCTTTCAAACTCAAGCCATTCTGTGATTTTATATGATGTACAGCTACTTTTACAGGTTGGTCTTGGACATTATTTAAAACACCCAGGAATTGTTGCATTGCTTCATTATCCTGAAAGTTTTTTGAAGTATCCAACACAAATCTGCTGCCAAACTCACTGCTATCTGTCTTACCCTCAAGGGGAAGGGAAGGATGTAGGTCATTGCCCTTCATTTCTTTTGCATATTAGAAAATCATAACTGTATGCTTTTTCTCTTTTCGGGAGAAAGAAAAAAACCCAATGCCTTATTTCTACAGGCTATACTTTCCATCAGGGTTGTGATTGTCTTGAGCACATTTTTGTTGGTGCAACAGGCTCAAACATGGTTGCCAAGCCTCACTGACTTACAGCTGAACAGCTGAGAGAAAAGTTGCCCCAGCTGCTTCACACACAGTGCTATAACAAAGATAACCCCCCAAATGGGATATTTCTTCTTTTTGATTTCTCCTCTCTCCTCCACTGGCATCAACTTCTTTGCTTCCCACTAGAATCTCCAGCCCTTTCTATGGGATGGTCACCCATCTGCTACACCCCTGCTTGACCTCCTCGAGTGTTTCGCACCTGTGTTTAATTGATTTCAGTGCTTTGGTTCCTAGCTGGTTTTCACAGTTTCTAACCACAGTGGAAGTGCTCATGTTCCCTTTACGTGTAGCCCATAGTCCGTTAGCTCACATCTTCCATTCATTTTCTGACCACAAATTTCAGAGAAACAGGTGTAGGACAGACTTGTGTAACTCCACTTGAAAATCTTACCAGTTTGGCCAGAAGCTGCTGATAACCAATTTCTACTTATTTTAAGGCCCTTAATGTACGAGGGCACTTCATGTTTCTGCTGAAAGCCTTATCAACCTCATGATATGGCACAACCATGGCTTCTTCTTGGCCACTTACCTAATTAGATAAAGATTTTAATTGGTCTGAGGTGGTTTCTCCCTGCCAAGCCAGGCTGCCAGAACCCTCCTGACTGTTTCTGGCCGCATTGTTGTCCCACAGGATCTCTTGAAGGAACCATTCAATCCTTTACTCTAGCATCTTTCTCAATGTTTCAGGCAGGTGTCTTGGTCTTTGATTCCCTGGATCTTTCTTTTCCCTCTGATTTGGCTTTTCTCTTTCCTTACGTGTGCTTCTGCTTTTTCTGATACGTTACTTGGTATTAGATCATTTGCTTTGCAAGATGTCTGTTGGTTTTTGTTTTTTTTCAATAGGCTGTGGGTCAAAAGGGTGACCAAGAGTGCAACTGTAGCTGCCCTGGCTACATCAGGCAGAAGAAGAACTTCCAGTAACATGGACAAAGGTGACTGGAAAAAGATCAGAGGGGAACAACAATCTGAACTCATTATTTGTCAGGAAACCTTTTGCTCAGATCTTAAGGCAGCATGCTACTGTTAAACTTCCCTTAATTATTTACTCCTTCCTAGCAATTCATCAAGCTTTAACTCATTTTCTGCAGAGATTTTCTGTATTCACTGGAAAGTGCTGATACCCTAAAACGATATTTGGAACAAAATATGGAATTTCTGTAACTGGGAATTTTAAATAGACTTAAAAATATAAATAATCCTTTGTGGTGATGCTGCACAACTCAGCAGGCAGGTCTGCAGGGCCTCGGGTGTTGCTACCACAACAAGAAGAAGCAGCTTCAGAGGTAACACTTGCACAAATTGGGCTCCTGAGGAGCTCAGAGATCTGCAGGGTTGGCAGCACCGGTAGTGGTGACAAGGCGCTTGCCGGCAGCAATTGAGGATGACATGAAGGCAACCAAAGAAAGCTCCACGCTTGTTCACCCTTGGAACTCAAACCCCAGCTTTGTACACACAGGCAGCGATGAAATTCCCTGCCCCGTCTGAAGTTTATACTGATCTACCAAAAATTCATTCATAGGCTTTACATAAAGGGTTTATGTAACACAGAGGTTTACATAACATAATGCACCAAAGGCTTCATCCTATGAATTTTACATAAGCTATGTCAAGTAGACAACCATGTGATACATTTCATAAGTTTGTATTACAAAGTAATGATTTTAGTAAATTATATTAATATAGTGCAGAATTTACTAAAGACTAAATAAAATATAGTTCAGTACCTGTGGTTGCTCAATACTGAACTGTTTATGGTAGTCTTAAAAGAAAAATCAGTGACATTTGAGACAACCTAGAGTTCCCTCTGCTCTCCAGAGGTGATAAAATCAGTTTGCTTGTAACATGTGTTAATCATGCAGAGTCCTTGCCATGATGGTAAGCAGATGAGTGACTGGCAAGACAAGGGGCACAGCACTAAAATTGCTCTGCTTGGAAAAGCTGTCTCCAAACCAGCTCTCATGCTGCCTGTGTTGACCCTGCCTGGCTGCCCAGACACATGCACAGCACTGCCCATTGCTGCCAGGCATGGACAGCCAGGCACATCGCTTCTGTATCAGCAATGGTGGCAGCTGGAAGAAAAGTGCCCTGACACCTCCAAAATGGTAATTTGAAAGGCTAAATGTCAACATCCCCATTCCCATGTTCACAAGTTTGGGTCAGAGGCTGGGCTCAGGCCCAGCTCTTCTGACCTATCCAGTTTGCAGCCATTATCCTCTCCCTGTTCTCAAATTGAGTTTTAGACTCCTTCCAAGAGTACTGAATGGGGTTATTTACTCAAGTTGTAGATTGCTACCCACTGAGCCCCATGAAATTGAAAAAAATAAACATTGGGATTTAACATTTATCTTTATTTCTATCTTATTCTCATTAGTGTTCTCTAATTAATTAATTGGCACCGAGAGACCCATCCACTTTCAAACAGATCTTATAGGCCCAGAGCTCATTCACTTCTGTTAGAAACTGGGATTCCTGGCAGAGGGACAGATGCTGAAATGCTTTTAAATTTGGAGGAAACTCAGCATAAATGTGCCAGAGCTAAAGCAGGAAAGGTTGTGTGTGTTTTTACCAAAACTATTGCTATGATACAGCTCCTGGCATGGGTACGTACGGGGCTGACTCCTGCTCCAAGGGCTGCTCTCTGATGGAAAGGCATTTTGCCTGCTGTGGCACTTGCAGTATTTTCCATATAGATGCCCTGATGAGGTCCCCAGTTGCACCCGGGTCGTGGAGTGAGGAGACCAAACAAAAGATGTTTTAGTATTGTCTCCCTCAAGGCTGGCTACAGGAACACTCAGCTACTGCAGAGACCAAAGGCTCGCTGAGAAGTCTCTTCACTGCCCCTTAGCCAGCAGCACCAAGGGAAGGAAAACTTAGGTTCTTCATCCCCTGCTTTGGCCATGGAGAGGGAAGGAGGTGGATGCAGATGGGAAAAGCACAGCTGATGTCCAGGGAAAGCTGCTTGTGTGCATGTCTGGGGGGATGCACAAACAGCCCTGGGGTTCAGCTTTGAACAGCAAGAGTCACCTTCCTGTTCAAAATTCAAAATTTAAACATTGCTGGTCTGTCCCCATCTGCCTTTCAAAGGCTTTGAGCTTGTGAGATCTCATCCCTGGAGGTCTCCTGGAAGGCAGTGCTGGGCTCACCCATCAGCGAGCGGGGGGCTGGGATTTGCTGGAGCAAGCAAGGTGTCATTGGCAATGCCACCAGCATCCCTCCTGCCAGGAGGCCTGGGGAGCTGCTCTGGGTACTACGATCACTGCTGGGCCAGTCTGCAGAGGGGAGGCTCGGTGGTAGGGCGGGTTCACAACCTAGAACCCATTTCTCTTAAAGTACTGGGCTCGCCTAATCACGCTGTTGACGTAGTTGTAGTCTCTGCTGCATGGGTCTGCCTCGTAGACCTGGAGGTCGCGCATTTTTGCATGGTAGGTGCAGATTCCCCCTGGAAAGAGTTAAGAAGGAGTTGTTATGGGCTTGTAAGTAAGAAATAGAGATATAAGAGCAAACATTTGTAGCAAAAAGGGCCATGCGTCTCACCAAACACACACAACTACTTGACAAAGTGCCAATTGTGCATTTTTGTTGAAAAGTGACTGATTTTGTAAAATCTTTATTGCTATAGTGAAGGAGCCCATGACTCTCTCCAAATGCAGGTGGAAATGGAACACTGTTACCAGAAAAGGGTGTAATCCGAGCAAAGAAGGGCAGTAGCAGAGCAAGGAAGGGAGAGTAAGAAATAGCATAGGGTCAACAAACCAGCACACAGGCAGCACAGACTATAAGGAAACCTGGATCGCAAGTTTCCTGGATACAACAGGTTGCCACAATAGTCCTGTTGTATTGTAATGCCTCAGTTTCTGCATTCCTCAGTGACTTTTGTTTAGTTGCTTTCTATCTTATTTATCCACCTAACAGCCACTTCTCATTGCCAGTGTGCTGGTCTGGTACTGCTTCTGTTAAACTAGAAAACTCTGGTTCTGGTTGTTACTTTGGGGCTTTGGGGATTTCTTTTGTTTGTTTGGGGGGTTTTGTTTGTTTTCTCTTTGTAAGAGAGGCTATAAAATCTGCCAGACTGATGCTCTTTTTCCCTTAAAAGCGACACCAGCAAGCACACAGCTCTCCCATCAGTCAGTCTGTGCCTTCCTAGTACAAAGCCCGTTCCATACCTCTCAGCTGCCGGTCCCAGGTCCAGGTAGGATGTCTTGCCCGTACTTCATTAATGGAAAGAACCAGGATATTGGAGCACTGATTGATGTGTTCTTCACTATCCCACACCACATAAGGTTGCAGTTGCTGCCTGCTGATCTAGGAAAGACAAGCAGGAACATGGGTTTCCCTCTGAATGCCACCCGCTCTTCATTGCACTCCCAGGCTGCAACTCATTGAAGTGACCTTATTCAGGACAACACTTAAGCACAGCCTTTGATGTAGAGGGATTGCAGCAAAGTGCTGTTTCAAACACAGAACAGTCATTTGCTCAGATAAAGCCCTGGGGTATGCACTACGTTACTGTCCTGTTACTCACGCTTATCACCCTGGTGTACCTGCATCAGGCCGTACTTCTGCCGTCCCTGGTCCCAGCCGTTGTCCAGGAGCAGGCCGACACGGCTCTCCTGGGACATGATGGCACCGATGAGCGCCGGGTCCAAGCACAGGTTTCTGGCTACTCTCTTAATTGGGATCTCATATCTCCTCAGGCGCACGAGGTCTGCCTCAGCAGTCCTCCGTATCATGGCATATCCTGCGGCGTAGGAAAAGGCAGACTTACACACACCCCTGTCCAAACCCCTTGCTTCCCCCTTGAGCAGGTGTGTCAAAGGAGTGACTCAAGTTTTTAAGAAATTGCATCGGCATCGAGTTGGGCAGTGGGGTTTGAAGAAGAAGCACAGCCTCTATGGGCTCTGACCATGACGTGGGAGCTGCTGTTTCAGTACCCAAGGATTATCAGGGGAACAGGGAGGCTTCTTAGGAGGTGGAACCACACATGCATGGTCCTCTTCTTCTGCTGCACCTCTGGAGTCAGAAAAGTGAAGTTTCAAAATGGATATGAAAAAATTGAGCGGTATGTTACTACTGACTGGCCACCCTGCAGTAACAGCTATGTTCTATTTCTAGAGAGTAGAGGCTTTTTAAAAGCAAATTTGGAACAGTTTGGAAACAAGCAGGCAGGTTCAGATCTATGCTTAAACACGTGCAGTCAGGTGTCTGCCCTGGAAGAGCCTACATCCGAGGAACATGGCAAAATCCCTGGAGATATCAGCAGTATGAATGTGACATATTCAGCTGTGTGGTGACACCGAGCAGTAACACCAGGCAAGGAAGAGAGAAACGTGAAAGAGTTACCAAAAAAGAGTCAACCAGAGGCAGGATGGCTACACACCTGGGACTTTCCCCCTGTAAAGTGTGTCTCTGGCAGGTCAGCCCTGGCCAGCTCAGCCAACACTCAGGACCTGGCTCTGTGTATCTTACCCTTGGAGCCTACAGGCCCTGGGGCTTTGTGAGGAGGCTGATGCTAAAGTCCTGGCTGTTGAAGAAGCTGTTTTAACTGAAAAGGGGTGGTACTATTTCCCTTTGCTTTGGGGCCAAAGATCCTGACTATGGGACATGAAGTTCGTCCTTCCACTTCCCATCAGATCGGGAGGCTTCACCTGCTATTTTGGGAGAGGAATTGTTGCTTTCTCCCTTTTGGCTAACTGAATAGCTGCACCACATTTAATTTGGCAATAACAGAAGGTAAGGCATCTCTCTGTCAGGTACAAACAGGTTGACAAATCAAGCAATGAATGATACATACCACAGTCAGAGGTTCTTACAGGTGTACAGGAGATCGTGGGGGCTTGAAGAGCACTTATATCGCCATAGCAACTGTAACTCACGGATGGAGCTGAAATATTAAACAGAGGTGTTTGAATGCATAACATCTCAGAGCAAGTACAAGTGCTGCAAGTGCATACAAGTCAAGCATGAGAGTCATCCAGACCTGCAATCCACATCCCCTTGTGTTGGCCCTGTTTGTACGACTGCCACTGCTCTCCATCAGTAATGTTATCAAAGAAAGGTAGAGAACAGAATTTGGTTCTTTCCTAATTGTATATTGAAGCAAATGGATCTAATGACCATTTAGGTGAATATGCACCTGCCCCGTTAGGTCAAAAGGCTGGTGAGGCAGAGGAGAACCAGAGCCTCTGCATTTATTTCAGAGGGCTCTTCCTACTCAGTGCCCCACAGTGTTCAGAACCACTCAGACAATGGCTGGTGGTATCTGAGCACCCTGGCTGGGATTGTTTCCTGTGTCCCTCCATAACCTGGTGAGGAATTAATTCAGGAGAATGCTTGCCTCAGTCTGGGAAAATTACCATTTCCTCAGTAACCAAGGAACAAATAGCCTCCATCAAACAGCTTGCCACTTTTGTGAGGCCATTTCTGAGCAGGCAGGGAGATCGGATAAGGTTAGCTAGGAAAATCAAGAGGAGACATGTCTGTGACTCCCTTGGTTTCAGTCCCGTCCTCCAGATATGCTGGTTTAAAAGATAGGCCTGGGCAGCAAGCAGCCTCATACAGCAGCTGAGGACCTCCAGCCACACAGGATCTTACAGAGCCATGTAGGAAGGGAGCCTCAGGCCTGACTGCACACCTCCTCTCCAAGGTCCTTCTGCAAACAATTCCCAGTGAGCTTTTGAGAGCAACCCAAATCTGTCTCACCAACAAGGGCTGAAAGACCCAGCAACAGCAGTGCAGGGATCATGGTGATGGCTCTCCTCAGCTGTCCCAGAAGACCTGAAAACACAGTGATTTGCAAAACATGAAGAAATTACTGCTGATTTTCAACAGCACTCTAGCAAAATTGGTGTGCCAAAAGCTTCCACCCTGAGGCACCAAGACAGGGATGGCGTTAGATGGATTGGGTAGCAGAGGTACTTTGTCTTCTTGGGGAGATTGGGATCAGGGAGGTCCCTATTGGCAGCCCGGACCAGCAGGGGCCTTTTTAGCCCCGGTCAGTTCTCGTTGCTTGCTCACATGGCCCCTCCTGAAGGTCCATAGGGCGTCTTTATGATGAGAAGGTCTTTACCTTCTACCTAAAACCTTTGCTTTAATTTTATAGGTGTTTGAAGTCTCATGTGCTACAAGGTGCACACAACGCCTGCCTCTCTGTTCAAAAAGGATTTTTCCTTGGCTTTTGGAAAAACTTGTTTTCAAAAATCAAAAGCTATGACCCTTAAAACTCTGCTAAAAGTGTGCAAGGCATCTCCAAGATTTATTTGGTGAAATAACACTTCTCTGTGTGATATTGGCAGATAACCACTTTGCTAATAAATATGTGTTTTGTGCCTATTAATAAAATTCCAAAATGTCATCAGATGATAGCAATCAAATGCAAAAAAATTGTCTGCATTTGCCTTGCTGATGAACACATTTAAACTGAGCAGCTTTTATGGCTTACAAACGTTTTGGTTTTTTTTCCCAAGAAGATTTCAAACACAAAAACACCATGAGTCTTGTAGGCAATAAACACCAATCCTGTTAACACTCAAAAACACATTATCAGTTTTAATTGCATGTGACCTTTTCTCTGCAAACCAGACTGTATGGATGCAGAAACACAAATAATCCACCGGTATCATTGGAAGGACTCCCTTGTCCTGACTGAGCTTATTCAGGCCGACAATGCCCACAGCCAGGTCAGAGTACACTTGGGAGCTCTGTTTAAGCTCTAACAGTAACATGAAGTAGTCACAAGCCCAGATCAATGCAGCTTGACCCAACACCCATGAATTCGATGGCAAATCCATCTGGGTCCCTATTGAAAACTACAGGATGTAGCTCTTCCCACATGCAGGAATTTTTTTTCACTCCCATCACAAAAACCTCACAGGTCTTATGCAGAAACAGCATAACAATCACAATACTGGAAAAATGCTAAATCAACACAAATCAAGGCTTCTGGTTCTAAATAAATATTTTGTGGGTGAATTCAGACTCACCTGTATTCAGTTGTCCTTCCTCTGAGGCAGGTCACTCGATGACTTTCATATATATATGTAGGAAAAAGTATCCACCCTATGGGCTTTGGAATGTTAATTCCTACCTAGTGTGATGACTGTTTTAAAGTACAGTAAGTAATATATATTAAGAGCTTAGAACTCCAATGATTTCTTTCATCCGAAGATTTGCATGGGTGGTGGTTAGTCAGACTCGGGACAACTCCGTGAAAGGAAATAAACGCTGTTTTTCCTCCATCAATAAGCACATTGATGCACAGTAAATGACTTGCATAAACTATTGAAATGAATCAGTGGCAGAGGCCAGGCAAAAAACAGATCCCTGTGTAGTCCTCTCCTTGCTTTGCATCTGGACATATTTCTGGAAGGATTGGTTTTTGTCTTGTTTCCTCAATAATTTCAGATAGGCAAGCTTTTAATTAAGCATCATGCTTCCATATGAATTTTAACAAGGACAGTTAAGGAAAATCATTGCACTGCTTCATTGCTTACAACAAACCTAGTTCAGGATGGGCACTTGACTACTTCAAGAGCAGAGGCAGGGTCTGAGTTTCAGATTTGGGGAGGCAGGAGGTTGCAGCAGAAATTAGGAGGAAGGAAACTGGTCTCTCAGCAGCCGAAGTTAGTGGGAACACACAGAGGGGCTCTGAAAGACTTGCACTTTGCAGCCAAGAGACTTTTCACATATCTAAAACACCTGAGTCACTTGGAGAAGGCAAGACAGTCTGGGAGGCCAGTGCCACTCAATCCTGTTCCATTTGCCACATTTTTCTCTTCCCAAGACTCTGCCTAGCATGCATGGAGGCTAGGAAGGCAACATTTTCTTCTGGTAGCTTTCTCTTCATTATTTCATGCATCACGAATCCATCTATTCCCATCGCTCTTTTGGGACTGAGATGTAGCAGGTAGGAAATGCAGTTTTGGCCAGATACTAATTAACATGTTCAAAACCAGGCATTGTTACAGGAGGTTTGGTATAAGGGTTAAGGTGAGTCTCCAATATAGAACTCCCAATGAAACCTTCCCAAAGATTACAACAAGGCTAGGCAATCACTCTTCATGTACAAACCTGATATCTCATTGTGATATCTCAGATTAGACAATCACTTAATCCTTTTACTGGGGTTTAACGTTTTAAATAGCAGAAGGTAAAGTTTGACATAATGTAAGGTGCACATCTTTGTGATGTTGTCATGCTTTAACATGTAGAAAATAGAAACATCACATGTACAGTGTGCTTTAATCCTTTCAAAGGAAATAGCGACTGATGAAATGCTGGAAGGGAGGAAAGCCAGAAGAAATTATCTGGGAAAAGCTCATAGTGCACAGCTTGATGGCAACAAACCCAACAGATATATTCATTTTTCCTCCAGAGAACAAGACAATTTGTATTAGAAAGAGATGTATTCTCTCAAATGCATTATAACAATTTAGTATTAACATCTGAGTATCCTTTATAAAAACAGCATCATGTCAGTGATAAAAAACCTAATGTTTCTCTGTCACTGAGCCTGTGTTCATGCTGATGACTTGGGACCTTTTTTTTTTTGACAAGTAGACTCTAACCTTAGGTAAGATTTATTTCCTAATATGTTGGCCACTTGCTGATGGTCCTTAAGATAAAGTTTTGAATTTAAATACTGTTTGTCTTTGCTATATATTTTTTCTCTGTCATTTATTCTGTAATCACATTTTTCTACATTTCACAGTAGTCACATGAATTCTTAATGCCTACTCTGCATTGCATTGTTCCTCATGTACTCATTGAGTAGTGGATGTTACATTTTAAATACAAGTATTTTTATCTGTGCTACTATAAGCTCTTAGGTCCTTGGGAGAGATTCCTTGTATTCATACAATTTCCACTGTAAGGCCAAATAAGAGGACATTTTTTCAGCAGTGTTATGGACCTTTTCTTGCTAAAATCTCTTTATCCACACAAATTTTTCCAACTGCCTTTTAGAGTAAAAGCCAAAAGCAAGCACCCTCTATGGAAACATGGTCATGCTCATATACACTGAATGGAGCAGGGCTCTCAGCCAGTGCATTTGTCCAAGGCACCACCATGTAACGAGAGCTGCAGGATGTTAGAAAACACCATCTCCTGCTCAAAGGTCTTTGTGGGGCTGTAAACGCAGAGCATTGAGTGTAGGTAAGCCACTTAATGAGAGCGGGCTCCATCTGTCACTAACACAGCACATTTTTTCATTTTTATGATAGATTTAATTTGGAAAATTACATCAGGAGTACAGTGCCAATACCTATTCTCCTTGTGCTGTGTTTGGTCAGCACAGTGTGTGACTGGGAGGGAGGGGATGGAAAGTCAAGGAAAGAGGAGGAGCTCACTTATCAAGTGGTATCTGCATCTTCTTAAATTTAAGAAGCAGGAAAGGTTCCTGGTATTCATGTGCATCCTGGCATTAAGCTGCAGTCAGTGACCACAGACACGCTTTCTCTGTGATCTGTCAATGACACTGCCAGTTACATTCAGGTAAAGGGAGAGCAGAGTGGACAGAAAATGTTACCTGACACAATAGCATTTTCCACTTGCCTTACATAAACTAGAACGGACACCACTCCTGATATCTAAAGCCCACCGAGGTTCAGTACCACCAGTTCTTTCCTACTCACAGATTCTCACTTTATATTTTTTTCCTCCTCATGCTGAGTGAAGTTTTTTATTACGCTAGATGGAGAAGCGATCAAAATGAAGCATCATTTTGAAAAGCACTACATGCTGCACGTTACTCTCCTTCAGGTTGCAGGTTATAGCATCACATGTCACTGTGTGGTGAGAATACCATCTAAAATTACTTGGAATGATACCCACATTAATTACTGTCTCCATTGTGAGTTTCAACTTGTTTCATAACATCGACAGGCAGATGAATTTCTCAGGTTGTTCCTTTTGTCTTGGATGTAATTATAGGTAACATCAGGTATTCTCAGACTTTGTAACTGCTTTATAGGGAAGCTGCCCATCACTGCTGACGTAGGTTGGATACCTACCACTAACTGACCAGTTAAAGATGCATCTGTAGCATCATCTCAGACAAATCCTCTACGGCTGTCCTTCCCAGCTTTTAAAGGGACACACCCAGTTTAATAATTAAATTTCCATATTTTTTCTTTTTTACGTCTAGTATACGTGGAAGTAATCATAGAATCATTTAGGTTGGAAAACACTTCTAAGATCATTGAGTCCAGCCATTAACCCAGCCTTGCCAGTTCCACCACTAAACCATATCCCTAAGCACCACATCTACACATCTTCGAAGTCTTCAAAATTGTAAGACATGAGGCTCCCAGTTTTCACTGTATTCAAAAGTGAACAAGTGCTGAGGGTCCCAATCTCTTCCTTTACCTTGCCTTTCTGAAGAATGCAGATGAGCATTGAAGTAACATCCCACTCTGCATCTCTCTGGCCTTCACATTAAACAACTAAGGCCAGAGGTGTTTATGAGGGAGGAAAACAAGTATTTTCCTTCTGTTATCTAATATGAGGTTTTTAATTTTACTGTAGGAAAGGTGTCCGAGCAAAAAGGTCACTGGATTGGATCCTATGAGCTTGTTCACATCCCATCTTAAAGGCAGATGTATCACCTAAAGCAAATAATTTGAAGTTTGAGCCAGGATCGGGTCCTACACAAGGGTCGGGGCAATCCCAAGCACAAATATAGGCAGAGGGATGAATGGACTGAGAGCAGCTCTGAAAAGGACTTGGGGGACTTGATAAGAAGCTCAACATGACCCAGCACTGTGCACTCTCAGACCAGAAAGGCAACGGTGTCTGGGCTGCATCAAAACCAACGTGGCCAGCAGGCTGAGGGAGGGGATTCTGCCCCTGCCCTACAGTCTCATGAGATCCCACCTGGAGTAACACATTCAGCTCTGGGCTCCCAAGGTAAGAAGGATGTGCAACTGCTGGAGCAAGTCCAGAGGAGGGTCACCAAGATGATCAGAGGGCTGAAGCACCTCTCCTACGAAGAAAAGCTGAGAGAGTTGGGATTGTACTGCCTGGAAAAGGGAATACTCTGGAGAGACCTTATAGCACACTCCACTACCTAGAGGGGGAAACGAGAGTTGTGGAGGCACTTTGTACAAGGGCACGTAGTGATAGGACAAGGGGGAATGGCTTCAAACTGACAGAGGGTAGGTTTGCATTTGATACAGGGAAGAAAGTCTCTGTGTGCAACACTGGAACAGGTTGCCCAGAGAAGTTGTGGGTGCCCCACCCCTGGAAATGTTGAAGGCCACATTGGATAGGGCTTTGAGTAACCTGGTTTAGTGGAAGATGTCCCTGCCCACTGGGCTTGGAACCAGGTGATGTTTAAGGTCCCTTCCAACCCAAACCATTCTGTGTTTCGATGATAACCATCAAGTGCATTTCTGTGTGCCTGGAATTAATGATACAAAGCATTGAGGGTGGTTAACATTACGGAAAACAAACAGGAAACAATTTCAGGCTTTTTTCTAGGGCAGTGCACTAACAAAAGAAATAATTAGCAAGGAGGAAGTAGATCAGGAAGGTAATTAATGTTGTTCTGTGTATTACAATCACTTGATTTTAATACAATGTCATCTTGGGAAAAGCCAATTGTTACCAGAGATTGCATGTTTGCAAAGAAGGTAAGTTAATTTTTAAACCTTTGTTATAAGAGTCACATGTTGAAGTCTTACCACCAGGTGGGTGATGCTTGAACAGGTTGTGTTCCAAAATGCAAATTATATTAACACAGATTCAGCACTGAGCTGACACAGCTACGTGGCTACTAGATCAGTGTTGGCTTATTTTAGGCAGCTCAAGCCATGGCTGTAACAACTAATCAAAAACCAAAAAGTAGCTTTAGAATGTGCATTTTATGGGATCTCTAAAAGTAAGTTTTCTTAACCACTTCCTTTCCATCAACAAGCACCCCATACCTCTCAGTGTACATGCACTTAAAAGTAATTCACCAAATTTGAACAAGGTATTTTTGGGTGATGCTCTGGGGTCTTATGTACTGCTTTAGCCAGTTCGATGTTACCTTAAATTGATGAAGAAGGAATGAGCATAAGTTCCCTCCTATAGCATATGATACAGAACAGTGATCTGCAGAGGGACAGGGAACAAGGAGCATCTGGCAGACCGCAATGTCTTGGATCACCACAATCATACTGGACAGGCTGAATGCTGAAGGCTCCAAAGCATGATCCAAGAATAAATGATCAGAGTAGACTTTTTTTGTCAAATGTGGTGGAACCTATCTCTATTTATCCTTTAAACGTGGCTCAGGAGGAACATACCCCTCAGAACAGATTCTCAAGCAGCGTACTGTAACATCAAACACCTTCACCTTCCGATTCTTAGAGGCTTTTCTTCAGCTCCAGAGCGTAACTCTCACTCGCAAACTGTCATACACAGCTGTCCTAAAGAGACAGACAGAGCAACCACTACTGAGTTTTCCTTTCAAAGAGTGGGTTACACAGCTGTTGTTTATGAGTACAAAAGCCATGTTATTTCTGCATCAGCTAGTGCTTGTTTGTGTGTATGCGAGAGATGAAGTGACATCCCTCACACTGGCTTCAGACCACCAGCTTTACTCTTATGGGAGAGACAAAGGTCTTGTCTTAGAAACTGTACTGGTCAAAGCCCAAACCTTCTCCAGAAATTTCTGTAGAAAAGCCTTCATTTTAGAATTTCTAAGCGAGAGATAGAAAAAAGGGGATTACTTGTAACAGAGGACTTGAGAGCATCAATTCATCTTTTGAGTTGGCCTCCCTCCACTCCTGTGTCACTTGGGATCTGAGAGCAGCTACTCAGTTGCGGCCCTCTCCAGAATTTGTTTCTCATCCTGCCTCTTTCTGGGACCAGACTTCTTCACACTTCCCAGATCCCAAAGCTCAACTCAGCACTCCACTTCAGGGTAGATTTCTTGAGTAGAAACATAGCAAAACCCAGGATCAGTAAGTGGTCAAGGAGTGTCCAGTCAAGTCCACATAATTCAGCATCAAGAGCTGAACAACCAAGATCCTGTTTGGTTATTATTGCCTTCATGCTTTGCTTTATTATTTCATACCAAGCATCAGGCACAGACTTAAGCACTAATCATTATTAAAGTTATATGCTGAGTTCAGGCATAAGCCCCATCACTTCCAAAGCTGTACCCGAACATTCCTCATCTCTTTGTTGTGTAACAACCTTTCATGGCTGACACATGCCAGACCAGGTTCCACTTTGTGATTAGTCTAGGCTCAGAAACCTTAGTCAGTCATGTCCTCACGTACCTCTGCTGTAAGCAATTAATCACATAAAACCTGCATTCCTTCTGGATATTACAAATCATCATCATCATCTCATCTATCAGCCATATGGCCACTAGATTGCTGTTGACAAAGTAAGTCTTTCTGCTTTCCAAGTCTGTACAGCTTTGAGCTGGTGTTCTCTGTATACTGACACTCCTAGCTTGCTGTTCCAGGTCTTATGATCATGGACAATTCATTAATTTAACCTGCACAGCAAAATCATTAAACTCTACCACAGAAGAGTAATTTGTTCCTCACTACTCAAACTAGACATATTTCCCATTTCTTAAAGAACTTCTAGCTTCCAGCAAAAATACATTTTTTGGGTTTGAATTTTTCATCTCAAAGTAATATGCAGGATGGAGATGTAACCAAGAGGACTGTTCAGAAACAGTTTTAATGTTCATTCAAGACAGAATATGCAGAAAACAGACATGAAAGTAAAGACTTTAAGGAGCAAATCTATGAGATCGCTACTTGAAAATAAATTTAAACTTTTAGTACAAACAGTCTCAACTTCCTGCGCTACCTATGGCAGGAGTGTCCCTGTCCATGGCAGGGGGGTTGGAACTAGATGATCTCTAAGGTCCCTTGCAACCCAGCCCATTCCATGAGTCTATGATTCTACCCAAACTCCTTGTATCAGCACTAGAGTATGTGTGGTCATGTTACAAGCCTGATGAAGGAAGAGGTCCCAGGAAGGATGAAGGAAGATTAACCTAGAAAAAAAATCATCAGCTTAAAGTGACATGAAACCACAGACTCCAAGTAGGATTTGCATTGAGTTTGTAATGAGGCTATTCACGTGTGGAACTGAGTAACCTCCAACGCACTGTGCTGGAATCCTGACAAGCCCACGCATTTCCACACAGCACGCAACTGCATTAGAGGTGATTTTATATTTCCACAGCTTATTCAACACAATTACAGCTCAGTGATGAGTCCTGCTCTTGTAAAAATACTGTTGGAACATTGGTTTCCTGAATTTCATGCAACTGGATGAAGGAAAAAAAAAGAAAAAGGAGCACTTCCTAATGCATTTAAAGAGTCTGTACATTAAAAAGGAGATCAACATGAAGCAAGTTCTCCCAGGTGAACAGGCAGCTGTGTACATCTTAAGCTGACTGTGTTCTCAAAGTGATCCTGTATGTTAAGACAGAACTGTACATCGCCTGTTAGAAATCTAGAAAGGGCTCATACAAACTTTCTGATGGACTTTATTTATAGAGAAATTAATCCACAGCACCTAGATCTCCTTCTTTGAAAGGATGCAGTAGTCAACATTAGAATTAAAATAATTTTATTTCAATGTACATGAACAGAAATAAAATATAATTTTTTAAACTTAAAGAGATATATTGCTGGGCTGGCCCAATCACAAGTGTTCTCTACTACAAGGCAGCAATACTGACTAGACCCACTTCACTGCTTTTTGGATCAACTGGATTCAAAGTACCACCTCAAAAGGGTCCTTCAGCACAAAGCAAACTATTTTTTTGAAAATGAAAACTCATCAACTGTTCACCTAGCCAGGACTTTACACTGTGTCCAAGGAGGATCTCTCTTGAAAATTCAGTTCATTACTGAAGAACAGTACACAGTATGCAGCACTATACCTAAACTTCACAATCAAGGTTTCTCCCAAATACTTTTCTCTATTCTACTCTCTTGTACAAAGCATCTGCTATAAAATCCACACATTCACAACCACAGAATGATACAAACCTGTGAACAAGGCTGTTTTCAATATGTTTGTTGCTATGTGCTATTACCTGCTGTATCAGCTCTGACATGCATTTGTAGATGGTAAAAGGGCATTTCTCTTGGCCATCTATTTCAGAACTCACAGAAGTTATGACTGTTTTACAACTTATAGTGCAATGCTGTTAATTTATTCAATGGCATGATATGGCACCATAAGATAAGCAATTACTTGTTAAAATGCACAATTTCTTTACTAATAATTTTGTGGTGCTTTACTGATAATGTAAGTAATAATAAATTTAAGAAGACAACTGGAAGAGGAACTGATAGAGAACAATCTTTTTTTTTTTAAGTGTCTGTTACCTCATTTAATAAAGAAAAACAGAAAAAAATCTTGTCAGATTCAATGACAACAATAGGAAGTAGTTCCTCACACAGCACAATTAAAATGTGGCCCACTTGCCACATGATGTGGATGCCTGGATACTATGAGGATTTAAACAGATTTTTCTTCCATTATTTTAAGCAGCAAATGCTCTTAGGTATGGCGTTCCCCAGGCCACAGATTGCTTAAAGTAGCTTGTGGGGAAACATTGCTATCCGGTCACCCTGTTTTCATTCTTCCTTGTGCATCTCCTTTTAGCCACTGAGACTGGATCCTGGGCCAGAGGGACCTTTGGTCTGACTTCACACAGCTGTTTCTAAGTTACTTCAAAACATTTCATAAACTTATACTTAAGACAAAGGGCTTGAGTTCATCATTTGCCGTGTCGTTTAGTTAGGACTAAGATTTTCAAATTACAAATGACTTCCAAAAGAGGAAAAAAAAAATACTTAAGCTTTTTTCTGCTGTGACTCAGTTGTATAAAACTGTATAGAAAAATGAGAATTATGTGCCGATGTAATGAAAAGCAGTAAGCTTTATAAAAAACATTCTTAGAAATGTACCACGCATAAACAAAAGATGATTTACAAATATATTTAGCGGCTCTTCTAGTCATCATCAGAATCTGAATCATATATTTTTCCTCTGATGGTCTTCTTATCCAGCTTCGTAAAGCTTGTTCCGTATTTCTTTTGACTTTGAAAAGGTGGCTCCATCAAGTTTCCACTACAGGAAAAGGGTAAGACAAGTTGATTAAAGCCATATTCATACAGACAGTAAGCATCATCTCTAATGACCTGTTTCTCCAGAAAAACACATTCTAAGAGAACACAATGCCTATTTCCTACAGCCACCCTAAGCAGCACTGTGGTGCTGCTAGCATAGCACATCCTGGTCAAAATGGCCTGGAAAACTGGAGTTAAGACAGGAAAGTGAAAGTAAACAGCACCTGTGAGTGGAACTGTAGAGAAAAACTCTGAAAAGGCTTTTCCTGCAAACTGATCATGCTAAAGACAACCATCTGCCAGATTGAACTGTAACCAGGGAATTACAGAGACACTTTTCAAAACTGGTGAGGAGCCATCAGTACAAAAGAAGCTAAAATGTTGTTAACAGGGACTTCAGAGTCAAAACTGGGGTTTGCCAGAAGTCACCTTGTGCTATCTCTGCCTAGGCCAGACAGAGCAGCTTTCCCACAGGACTGCACATCTTCTACAGGACTGTGGGGGAATTCACACCTCAGAGTGCCCCCATGATCCTGCAGGGTTGCACAAAGAGGGGAATCTCCTCTGGCTGCTCAGAAAAGGGTGTGCCCTGCTTTTGCTCACATGACCTGTGAGGGGTTTGCATCCAAGTATCAGTGAGTAAGTGAGCAATTAGAGCAATTACAACAATTACAACCTTCTGGAATTAGCTATAAAGGGGTGTTTAGAAATTTGTAGTTCTTTACAAAATGTTAATACTATTTTGCTGATATTAATCCTAAATATACAGTTCACTGATTGCTATTTAATTACATACATCAATATGTATGTATACTTGAATCCTAATTTTGGGCAAATAATCTGACCTGAACAGTTTTTCCCCTAAATAAAGTATATCCTTTTACCATCTGCTGTTCTACAGGCTGAAGGAAAAGAATTATTTCTAAGCTCTGAGGAGGCCTATGCCCTTTTCAGGAACTCCAGAGAGTGGGACGTTACTTTCAGAGCAGTGTGGAAATGTGGCTCGCATTGCAAAGCCAGGGTCTGCCAAAATGAACAAAGAACAAAATTCCCCCACTCCACAAGGAGCTAAGAGCAAATACACAGTACTAGAAGAGTCAAGAAGAAGTAAAATTATGCCATAAGCCAATGTATCAATGTTTAGCAAATTCAGTGGTGGTACAACTCCAGTGAAAGATTTTTCTCATAAAAGGCTGTTGCTGTGTAGAATATGCATCCAAGCTGTCTCTGCATATTTGCTTGTTACTGAACGGGGAAACACCAGTTGTTTTAAAATTATAAATTTCAGTCTTTTCACCCAAATTTCAACAGCTACTAAGCCAAATTGAGTAGTAGTTTCTTTGGCTTTAAGATACAATACTTTTTCCAAAATTTTGCCTGATTAGACATTTAAATAAATTCAGGTAATGAAATTTAAAATTAAAAAAGCACTAAAGACATTCAAAACAATAGAGCACAATTAACCTAAAAAGATAAATGACATTTGAGCCCCATTGGAAAGCAAAGCAATATTCTGGCAAATAATTCTCCTGTTAAGTTAGGCCGTTGTGGTGACAGATACGTTCTACTGCCTTTTGTTCTGTAGTCTTTAACATGGTATTTATGATGATTATATTGTAATGTTACTCAATTTGTTTGCACTTATTCAAATTATTTTCCATTTTCACTACTGTTCCTTGAAGAAAAAAGTATACTCATGCATGTAATATTGACTAAGATGCAATTTAAGGATGACTTGCTGAGTTTTCTCTGAAGTGGATTAAAAACACTCAGAGTTCACTGCATTGCAACTGTGACATGAAGCATCCACAGCTGCTTTGGAGAGGATTGCATTAGATGCATGACTCTGAAGTCATAGCAGAGCATCACTGCTACTCCACACACCTCAAGACAAGAACTGGGTTTATTTTTATTACTCTACAAAAAGGACTACTCAACACTCATTACAATGTCTCAATACTTTGCCAAAGAGATTCTCTTCTTTCTCTTGATGAAGTGCACAGATTAAGTAACTAGATTAAACTTTTACATGTCTTTTTTAGCGTACAATACATTGAAGTTACAACCTTTCAGATTCTCCTGTCTGCAAGCTCATTCTCTTTGTACTTTATCTGAAAATAAAAGAGTCATGAAACACTTAATTACCTGTAATTAATTACATCTGCACAGCCTAATCTCCATTCTAAGGTTTCTGTAGTGAAGTCATCAGTGTTACCAAGGTCAGTAAAGCCCACGACGTAGTCTTGTGTTTTTCCATCTTTTATTAGTGCTAGAGTGGGAATTACTTTGATGCGCAGTCTCTCGCACAAGAAAGGAGATTTTTCAGCATTTAATTTCAAGAATTTTGTCTCAATG
The DNA here is from genome assembly GCA_013397845.1 of Melanocharis versteri. Classification (NCBI taxonomy): domain Eukaryota; kingdom Metazoa; phylum Chordata; class Aves; order Passeriformes; family Melanocharitidae; genus Melanocharis; species Melanocharis versteri. The sequence goes on from VZTG01003862.1 coordinate 243,523, forward strand.
TGCTTTTTTGCCAATACAGTCAAATGTTTGTCCATTATTTGGCACCTGTGGAAAAATTAACCCAAAATGCATAGTGTTAGAATGAATAAGCTGAAGAATATGCATTTGAGAGAAAGTTTAAAAGGAACAATAAGAAACTAGTTCTATCATGTCAATACTTAGACATGACCTTTGTAATTGAGAAGTCAGTTTCAAGAGAAACTATGTTTCAGAGGTAGCTGGATTTAATGACTAATAGAGGAACAGCCTGGAGCACCTTTACTGTACAATTACACCATCCCTTTCTCTAATTTCTCCCTAATTACTTTCCATACACCTGGAAGTCTCGCTCTCATTTCTTGAGGCCTGCACTTACTGATGACATTTCTTTCTGACGTCTATTGTTCCAGCTGTAGCTTCACTGCCGGTCAACGGGAAAAATTTCTCTATACAAGATTTCTTCAGAGAAGTACTCTCAACGTGTTACAGTGTTTTGGATTTTTGCAGTCACTACGTTCACAGCTGAGATGCAGTAACTCAGTGTAAGTGAAAAAGTGATTTGCACAGACTGCTTTGCACAGTAGTGCTATAGGCAAAAATAGATTGGGGTTTTTTTTGCCATGGAATAGGAGTGAGCACACAATTATTGTTTCTCAGCTGTGGGACTGTGACATGAACTGCTCAAAAAACTTGTCAGATCAGAAAGATTTGTGGACTTGTCACCTGCAATCTCAGCTTTCTGGATTGTCTTCTCTAAGTGGTTTGTCTTAGCTGCATGAACTCTGTGGTGTGACTGTCCTTAAACTCGAGAGGAGAGCTGAATAGATCAAAAAGCTGGACTGGCAAAGATGAAAGCAACTTGATATAGTGGTCGGTAAACCCAACACGTGAGCTTCAAGCTGTTTGTCAGCATGACACATTTTACAAAATACTTCAGACAAAGTTCCTTCTCCTGTCTGAGCCTACAGACCTTGCTGATTCAAGAAACAAGAGCCCAAACCCGTCCTAAGCTACTTTATTTGCAGTGACAGCCTTTCACCTTCTTGAGTAAAACAGAACTACTTTAAACACTGAGGAAATGTAGGACACAGATACCTCACTGCAAAATTCAGCCTTGACCTCTTTCGATTTCTCTTAGGAAAGCTGCTTCAGTTGATATTCTATAAGCTAGGGAGAACATAACACTTTTGGGGGGAAAAAAAACCCCAAAGAACCAAAACCAGGACAACTGGCTCCTCCTTCAATAAACTAGTCCACTTTACAACTGCATTTTAACAGAACACATTGAGAGACCCAGTGAGGAACAGCCTTCAACTCAGAACTTCTGAAATTCTTCCAAGGAAGTGGGACATCTTAGTTTGGGTTCCTATTCTCAGTCAGCACATATTCTCAGATCTAAGTGTCTCACACTCTAAAAAAAGTGACAGAAACCTAAAGGCAGAGGCACAAAGGGAAAGCAGCTGCAACTGATCCTTTCAAAATAAAAGGTTAAATTCTCAAGATGCCTAGACAAGACTTTGGATATATTTTTATTTCTGTTTGCCGGAACCACCCGGAATATCTCTATCTGGAATAACCAAAGCCGTATTTTTGAAATGCTGCTCTTGTATGGTCTACATTTACAGACCTGGCTGCCTCAAACTAAATCAATAATGAAACACAGCAGTCTCTCAAATACTGTCAAAGAGATTACACATCTATGTTCTAACCAACTATGCAGCAGAGTATTAATTGTTGTCAAATCATGTTCAGATTAACTGTAGTAGATAAAATACATTTTAAAAAATCAAATGTCTTGAAAAATTACTGAGATTTATAATGAAGCAATGTGAATACTTTTAAAAATGCCTGTTCATGTGTGGGATTTGAAAGAAAAAAAAACACATCAGTTTTTGTAGACATCTTTAAACAAAAGGTTTCTTCAGCACAGCTTATTTACTATACCTGAACGTTGTATCTCTATAGAAATGGCAAACCACGTTTTTACTTTCTTTGACTTCTTGGAAAAAGTCTCTCTCGCTTGGGATTTCTCTATATTCTCCATGTCCTTTTGAAAGCCACTCCTTTTGGAAAACATAAAAGCAAATAATTAGTATGGAGGCTGTTAGTCTATCTGTTGAGCAAACTCTACAGCTTTTAGAAAATGGAAGAGGGGGCCTGCAGTGAAAACCCACTTCATACAGTAATGGAGAAACAAATTACTTCCTCCCCTTTAGTTTTATTTTGAAAATACACAGATAAGGCCACCTTGCTTATTTGGAAAAACAAATCTTGTACAGAGAAACATAAATTTCTGCAATGCAGCCCCTCAGTAAGACAAGACTAATTCAAAGAATACAACAAAAACTCTCAGCTTTGAAAATTGCCAATCGACAGCTTGGGCTACTCTCTCTGAAATGTTTTTGTACACTCAAAGAACTCTTGTCTTAAACTTAGTCAAGTCATCACATGGATTAAATAAATTTCTTTTAAGTTTTTACTCTATGAAAAAAATCAGTGATAAAAAAGCCTACTAACTTATCTGCAATAGATGATGTTTACCTATCAAATATACACTGAAGGGGTCTTAACATAAACCAGGCTCACAGAAAACCATTCAGAAAACACGTGTGCACCATCAGTCATAACATCGACAGAGAAACAGAATGTCAAAAGGTAAAATGTAGAGGTAACTTCAAAAACTGTCTGATTAAGTGTGCAAATAGAGTTTCCAAAGAACTAATCTTCCACATTTTCAACAAACACACTTAGGAAAAAAACCTACAGCCTCCACATTACTAAAAGTTAATTGCAGTGTATTAAAAGAAGTACAGACTAATCTAAATTATTAGAAGTAGTGCAGTATGACAAAATTTGACAAAAACCTTCATTTTCCAATGGGGGAAAAAAATTTAGATAAATCACTTTTCTGAACCTTGCAGCTTTGGCTTAAGAAAGTGAAGGAAAAAAAAAGGTTTCCAGGCAAACCAAAGATATCCTGTAAGCTAAATTTGGACAGAACAAAGAATCTCCTGAATACTATATATGTTAAAAATTCATGGAAGTATGAGCATATGAAGAAGTCATCATGATGCAAATAAAGAACTCACTTATCCCTGAACAGTGATTATGCACTAGTTCCCCTCTCCACAGATTTATTCCGGAATAGTATGACAGCACACTCCTTGTACTGAGCAGCATCCTACTTCACATTTGCATTTGAAAGTGTGTGAGAACCATGACTTAAGATCAAATGACATGAAAAAGTTTTTGCATGAGATCTATCACATGTTCGCATCCAAGGACATCTAAGTGTTATGACTTCTGAAAAAGGAAAACACTAGAATCAAAAATAAACTGAACTTCTGAAGACAAGCAAATAGTGTGCCACTTTCTCTACTTCTGTGTTTACAGAATCAAAGCTGCTGGTGCTGCCTGTCCTCCAGCATCCCAGCCATGCCATGACATTGCACTGCATTCTCATTTCAAAGTCTGGCATTAGCTTTTAAGGATTCCATCACAGCCAGAGCATCTCCTTTCAGCCAAGTCACTTCTCCCACAGCACAATCAATTTCTTGTTTAGGTTAGCTCAGACGGAATAAGCTAAGAAACCTACAGCTTCCCTACTCATAATTCAGGTCTCGCACCTTATGTTACCAAAATGATGATGTGAACTGTTGTTCAAAAAGAGCTCTGAGGGGAGCATAAAGACCACCTCATTTGACATGAGGTATCAGGTCCCAAGGGAGAATTTCCTTCCTGTAAGAGGAAATGAGCAGTCATACATTTCATCGGCTTAGAAGGAGTGTGACAAACGATTCCAGCTGAGGAACAAGGGAAAATCGTTTCACCCTTCTACAAAATACCTTAAGAGGAGGGCACACATCACTTGCATGCACTAAGTAACAATCCAGAAGCTTCAGAAGGAAGCTTCAGAGGAAAGACACTTCAGAAGGAGCCTAAAGCCCTACAGTTAGGTTGCCTACAGGACTTATGCTTCCAGATAGCAATGCTCAGTGAACATGGACACATTCAAATCTCTGTATGAGACTCATTATCCTACCCTTATTTTAACAATCACAGAGGTGCTTCTCTCCTCCTTTTGAAAAACACAAAGCATGCACACATGGACAGACACTGAACTTTCCTGGATAGTTTAAAATTAATAAGCACAGAAAGGAGAGAAAGAGGGACAAATCCATAAAACCAACCAAACAACCCCAAAACAGTTCATGTATAGAACAGATCACATATACAATTTCCCAAGGGTTTCCAAAAAGTCCGTTACACTCTACACATGAAGAGTCTGTACTACAGAAATTACTTGTTTCTGCTGCTGACTCTTTTTTAGGGCCTCAAGCCTCCTCTGTTTAAGGCGTTCCAATTCATCTTCATCCATTTGGTCCAGTTTCTGTATTTCAGCATCCAGATGTTCTTCCACAACCTTGGTTGACTGAAGTATTTCATTCTCCAGAACTTTTTGAAGGATATCAACAGGGGTATCAGCAGCCATCTTTAGCTGGAAAGTGGTCTCTTCAGAGCTGTGGAAACAGTGATACAAGGAATTAACATCTACACAAACACTTAATTAAAACTCTGATCTCTGCTTGCAGTTCACACTATAGAAAACTAAAGTGCTTTGCTATAGTAGTTGGCAGATAGCTCTTATCTTTACTGCAACCCACTTTGGAGAATACTTTCATGATGAATACAGATAGCAAAGATACAAGTCAAGTCCTATTATTTCAGCCCCAAAGGCAGGTACTGAAAGTGCACAGGAACCTAAAACTGCTTGTTAATATAAGAAGAAAAAATCACCAGTTCCAAAAGGACACTCATCCTGAGCCAGATGTACCTACTTTAATAAATATCCTGAAATAAGAAGATCCAGTTGGAAAGCTCCAAGCTGGTGGGAGGAGGTATAAGATGCCTCAGAACAAGTCTAAGCAATGCTCAGTATATAAGTTTGTACCAGTAGTTTAAATGTAATTACTTTAAGCCCTTCAGGCACATTAACATATTTAAATCTGAATTAACACTCTTCTCCTAAGCTACAAGAAAGACAAAGTGCTCAACAGCAAATGCTCTAGGCCAATACACTGCTTTAATTAGTTCCAGAAAATTGCTATTGAAACAGCACCCTATGGCAGCCAGCAAGAGCATTTAAAAGCTACTACCTAATTGCTGTGTGAAGAAACACAGCCAAAATAATCTTCTGTAAAGTTCTCCCTGCCCAAACACATCAAAAGACACAAAACACTAACCAGGGTGCATGAAGAGCTGTGACAACACAATCGACTCTTCTCCCCAGCAGACTTACACTGCAGAAAATGAACAGTGTAGTGACTGACAGTTTTGAAACACTGACAGTGTACAGTCACCCTACTCAGACTCTCAACCTGCTGACCACGGATCTGACGTGCTGAATTTGGGTTCCAGGGTACTTCTGGCTGTATTTCAAAGCAGCCGAACTGGCAGCGTCACTGGCTCTGTGAACACCTTGCATACACAGCCAAGAGAAACACTTTAAGCAACGACGGGAGAAGCACCCAGATCACGGCAGCAGCCCGGGCGCACCGCAGCACCAGCAGCGCCCGGCCCGCTGCCACGCGTGTCAGCGCCACACTCGCTCCGGCCCGCCCTGCCTCCCTCTTCCCAAAGCTGCTAACCGCAAAGCCTGTTTGCTCCCCCCCGTTCTTCTGTTTCCAGAGGGAATATGGACCTTGCCGGCGAAGGCCAGAGGCCAGCAGGTCTCCAGGCGACAGAGAGACCCTGCTCAGCTGGGGCAGAGCGAGGCTGGTCCTCCAAGCAAACAGGAAGGGAAACAGGACCAACCCCCGCCAGTCCCCACTGCAACCCGAGGTGCCCAGCGGTCTCCCGGCTCCCAGGTCGCGGAGCCCCGGGCGCCAAGAAGCTTTTCCTACGCAGCCGGGAGTCTCGGCACCAGCGGCGGGGACGCGGTGCCGCTGCTCGGCGAGGAAGAGGCGCCGGGGTCCCGGCCCAGGGGGGCGGCACACGGCGGGGGCACTGCGCAGGCGCCGCGCGCCTCCCTCCGCGGAGCCGCTACACACAACGGCGCAGACAATCCACCCACCCGGCTCAGGACGGGCTTTCCAGGGGCGCCGCGCCGCCCGCCCTGCCCCGGCTCGGTGCTGGTGCCGCCGCCCGCGGCCGCAACCCCGACCCGGACCCGGTCCCGGTCCCGGCACCCGCCGCTCACCCTCCGCTTCCTCGCGCGCCGGCCGCACC
>VZTG01003862.1:251678-347201 GCA_013397845.1 Melanocharis versteri
GCTCGGCCCGGCCCGGCCGTGCGTGTGTTTGTCTGTGAAGGAGCAAGCGGCTCGATTTCCAGCTGAAAAATAGCTGCTTAGTGCAATTGATGTGATTCAAACGTGGGTTTGTTAATTATTTTTTATCTCTTACTGGGCGTTAGTGCTATAGATCGTGCTGTGACACTGATATCTGCATGTTTCGTATGCTTGTTTAATAAATGCGGATGGTGGATATTTTAGTGGTTGGAGGATGAGAGTGTCGCCTCTGTCATTATAGTCGTATCGTCGTGGACAATGCCCCATCTGTGAACTTTTTTGTGTGTAAAAGTTTCCTGTAAAGGCAGCTGTATTAACCGTATGGAATGCTGACCGAATGACATTGTGTATGTATGCACTAGCAGGAGAGAATGTATTTTTACTTGTCGCTATAAAGAAATAATACAAAGAAACAGTCAGTTTAAAGAATGTTTTTAGTTTTTAATAGGGACAGGTAGTTAAACGAAAACTGATGTCTTGAAACGTGTATGAACTAGAAACTACGACGTTTTTACCTTGAGCCATTAAGTGTTTCTCCTCTGGAAGTTCTCCCCATGACAGCTGTTTCACAAAATACTATTTCATCTCTAAGAGCTTCTTACTACTTAGGCATGTATTGATGCTTACTTAAGGCTGTTACTCTGTATCAGGTTAGGGTATAAACTGTTTCAGTTTCTCGGGTCCTTTCTGGGTAATGAATGTTTTCTCGGTGAAGTATTTTCCTCTCCTGGCTATTTTTCCTGATGCCTTTTGCCATGCCATGTGTGTTGCTTTTTAGTGTCTGTGGTTATCAACTTGTTCCACGGGCTGTATTTCTTGAATATCTTGAGAGCAGCTCTGGTGAGGAGGTAAGTTGAGTGTGACTTGAGGAAGAAGAGGGAAGGGTTGGATATTTGTGCTCTAGAGGAAAGAAGACCCAGTACCCGTCTTTGTACGCAGCGTGGTGTACGCCAGATGTGTGGAAAAGCCTTTGAATACTGGAACTCTGCTTCTCGGGGCTGTTTCAGGGGTAGTGGCTGGTGTGCAGGGAACGCTTCGAGAGTCTTGGTGCCTGCTGGACCCTTTGTTCTCTCTGTGTATCTCTGCGCGTATTTCTCTGTCTAAATTACTGAGCACAGGCCTTTCTGGGGTGCTACACACGAAATGTCGTTTGGGTCTAAAAATGGGAGCATACCTTAAAGGAAAGGTCAAGAATTTCTTGTTAGAATAGTTGAAATCTTGGAAGAGTAATGGTGGTTACATCAGATCGAAATGTTGCAAAAAAGAAAGAACAATAGTGCAGTTGCAGTAGTTGTGCTCCCTGTTGCCAAGTCCTAAGGTCGGTGGTTTTGTGCTGGTGGTGGTGGTGAGCTGCTGCAGAGAGCTGTCAGCATCAGGTGTCCTTCACCGGGAGCGTATGATTGCTCATGGTTGTGGTTTCATCTGCCTCGTTCTAGGATCCACTTGAGATCATTTTTGTATGCTTGCTAATGTGACTTTGCTCTTCACTGATTATTCCATGAAGCTCTGTGGTTAGCTACCTCCATTGGTTAGTTCCACAGTACATCCGAATAAGTGAAAGGCACTGTGTATTAAGTACTATTTCTTTCTTGTTTGTTACCCCTAAAACCAGTTTTGTTCAAGTCTGCATTTCTTTTAGCCAGCATCTCTCACGTTGTGGGGCGTCCTGTGCCGAGTCTGTAGAAGCCATCTCTGTTTATCCCATGCCTGTGCCCTGCTGTGTCCTGTCTCTTCCCTTCTTAACGCCACTGCTCCCGTACCAGGCCTGTATTTCTCTACACGACATTATTGTTGTGGAGTTGTGAATATCTCATTCTGTGCACTGACTGTTTGTCGCTGATTCTATATGGAACTATGGTTGCAGCGTGCCCAGGTAAACAAAAGTAGAATCAGTTAGGCATAGGCACCTGGTTAATTAGAGAAATTGCTGTCATAGCTAAATCAAGGAACAGTTGCAGGCAGGTCAGAAGTTCAGCCAAAGTAAGCCTTGACAGGCTTTAGTCCCGAGGTCTTGCAAATGCGGTACCGAGCTTAGGAATTGCTCCTAGCAGTGACAGTACTGTCACAGGGCTACGCACTTGTATGGCAGTGAGAGGGATGATGTGGAAGAAGAATACAAACAGGTATGTGTTTGAGAAAAGAGGACAGGATGGTTAGACTGGGAGGGTTTTATAGCAGGGAGTTTGAGGGATGGAAGTGAGGATGGACCTGGAAGGCCAGTGATGTTTTGGAACAGGTGTTACCTGCAGAGGGAACTTTCATTTTCTGGTGGTCTTGGTTCTAGGTAACATCCTTGTGAATGTGAAGTTCCCCTGAGAGAGAGGATGCACTGCATGTTTGCATCTGTGGCTTGAATTTGGAGTTCCAAAATCCCCCATCATTCTGCCCTCCGTTTCTGGTAAAGTGAGAGAGGAATGGCACTGTGTAATCAAAGGCTTCCAGCTGGATTTGCTTGCTGCATCTTCAGTTCTGTGCCATATAGTGCTGTGCTATTTATTCCCTCCTTTTGCTCTCTTCTTTTCCAACAGTTACGTTACAGGTACAATCCCTTATATCCTTTTTGGCTGCAGCTCCCAAAGCATGTGGCAGCTCATGGGCACAACTTGTAGTGCAGAGGAAGCATGTGGGAAGATGCAGGTGGTCATGTTTGTGCTGTGAATATTTGTTTGAGAATTGATGTGGTGACAGGAAGGAGATTTTCTGCTTGACACACTGAGACAAATTCTGTAAGGTACGAGTAATCTTTACTCTGCTCTTCTCCCCTCACCCCCATAGCTTTGACTTCTGTAGTGGAGTTTCCTCCTCCCCTGTTTCCACTGAGTAGGGAGCAGTCATACCTATGGGCATTGATGTATGGCTGGGAAGTGTGCCGGGAAACGAGGGTGAGGATGAATTTTACCCCTATGTACTTATACCCTGTTTCTATAACTAGACCCTGAGTGAGATCATAGCTGTGGTGAGCAGGAAAAGAATGAAAATGCAAGACTGTAGCCTCTTACGAATAGAGATTGCTACCTGAGCACTACAGATCTGTTCATACTATACCAGCACCTCTATTATGCTCTTATGGAACTCTGTTAGTGACTGTTGCTGCTTGATTGCTGTGCATCTGGCAACAAAGAACATATTTACCTGGAATGTTCAGATACATGGTCACTTTGTGGTGTCTTAGGTGCTTCGTAAAGGTGGAGAGTGTCTTGGGTCAAAATAGCTCCTAAGCCATAGGGAAGTTGCTTTAATTGTTTCCTCTCTGGAATTTTTGTGTTTGTGGTGATCGCTCATTTTCAAATGAAATTTCATAGCAAATATTTCAATAAAAGTATGAGGAATCTGAGTTTTCAAGTTTTCCTAATTGAAAAGCAGGTGCTCTGATGTATAGTCTAGCTCCTTCTGGGGGGAGTGTTATGCTTTGGTTCTTTGATATGGTTGTAACGGCAGAAGGTATGTCAAGGTTCTATCCTACTGTCTTTGGAATTTAGTTAGGATTTTTTTTTAATGTGTGTGAAGAAAGGCTGTTATAAACTACAGAACTCTGCTTTGAATCTGAGCCTCAAACTGCTGCTGTAGATTCCCTAGTGAATGTGCTATGTACTCTAGGTTACACATTATTGCTTGCCTGGAATATGGATCTTTCCCTTTGAAGGTGTTAGCTTTTCATATGTTTTTCTTCCTCTCTCAGCTTTAAGTCACCTTCCTTTTCTCTTAATAGTTTTCCTTAGCTTCTAGTAGGTACTATTTAGGTGTGTTTATTCTTCTGCCCTTTAATAATGTGACCTGTTGCCTAGGCATTCCACTCTGATCATTCATGCTTATTGCTTTAGAAGTTACAGGTGCTGGCTGTGATTCTGCAGCCAGGAGTGAACACTGCTGCTAAAATAAGACTTACAGTGCTCTTACTGATGCTGTGTATTGCTTTCTGTTCTACAAATTAAATCCCTGCTATTGTCTACTAGTCAGTCTGTTTGGTTCCTTCTCGATTAGTGTGTTAAATAAAGTCTTCTCAATGTTGTGTAGGAAAATTCTGTGAAGGCTAGAACGTAGTTTGGAAACATTCTGTACACCAGACTGCCATTGTAAGTTATCTGCTTCTTAAAAATATTTCCACAAGCAAAGCTTTCTGCGGCTCCATCAAGGAGAACAGCTGATAAACCCTCGAAATCTCTGTTTTGCCAATCTCATCTGGAAGAGGGAAGATTTTGTACTGAAAGATGGAGTAAAATAATGCAAAATAAATTTGCCATTACAGAAATTTATTGTCCTGTTCTTTGCAGATGTATATTTCTGTTCCCCCCAAATCTATAGTTTTTAACACAGGCATTTCATATTTATAAGAGAACTATATATGCTTGTTGGATTTTATTTTAAAGCAAAGCATCATTGTAAAAAGTCTATAAGGATCTTGAGATATTTGTGATAAGGGCAGCATAAACCAAAAACCACTGCACTACATTAAGGAGACTGTAAGAAGCAGCTTTTCTCGTGGAAATCTTTATTCTTTTCATTATCTTCATGAAGGCATCTAAATCTCATGTGTAACTACTGTTTATGAAAAGTATGAAAATAGTACATTGCAAGCCATCAGGAATTGCAGAATCTGTTGTTTCAGTTCTCTGAAGACTTCTGAAAGCCTGAAATATGTCTCTTTAAATACATGCTGTAAGATGAAGTACTGGTTTTAATTATAGCTAATGTAGGTGGGCATTGTTTGCTCTTCAGGTGGCAATGTAAAGTGTAGTTCTGAAGTTGTTTTAAATGGTGTTTCTGTGATGTATTTTGATTTTATATAGTGAGATGTGTAGGATATGGAAGTTGTGGGACACTGAACTTGGTGGTAGTTTCTGTTATCTTAGCACTTTTCTTCAACAAAAAAAACCACAAAAGAACTTGTTCAGGGAAGACTGAATGCTAGGTTTTTACTTAGTGTTGCATATTCCATGCTTTTAGTAATCTTGTTCTCTTGAGATGTAGATGCATAAACTGAACCTTGAAGAGCTGCTTTATTCCAGAGAGCCATGTTGCCAGCTACTAGCCACAATAGAGGCCTTTTATCTTGAAGTTTTGCTATATCTTTGTTTAAATGGGAATTTTAGGTTGTGGGGTTGTGGTATGTGCTTTTTTTTTCCTTTGGTGATGTTTTTTTTTTCCTTCTTCTTTTTTTGGTTGCTTGTTTTTTTTTTTTTTTTAGTCTGGGTTATATAAAGGAGACTTCTTATTTTTCTGGGATCTATTTGGGTTAAAGGTATAGCTCTCTATCTTTTTTTTTTCGGAAGGTTTTGCTTAGCTGATAGTTATGCCACTCTTTTTCCCCAGCCAAACTTGAAAGAGGAGGCATGACTCTTTAATATTAATAATGGAAACATTGTCTTGGGAGCCTGAATGAAAAGCAATTACCCTTTTAGTCAGATTTTACTTCCTTGCTCTCTCATGTAATTAGGTAGCTTCACCAGCTTCCTTCATCTGTGAAAAATCACGAAGGTGTAGTTTCACATAAAACTCAATTCAGTTGAGCTGTTGGACATTTCAAACCCTGTGGTTACTCTTGCTGTCCCCAGCTGCCAGCTGTACCTGCTTCCATTGCAGTTCATTCAGTGCTTATGGGCCCACAGTACAAATCAGGTGTGTGTTTTGACCTGCTGCCCAAAAAGGGTTTTCTGCAAGGACTTGTGGCCACAGGATTGCCTGCGCTGGTGAGAGGGGAAAGTGTGGCTGGGAATGGGCAAGGAAGTCAATTCTTCCCTCCCCTACGCCATGGCTTGAGGAAAAGGCAAGAAGAGTGTTTCTGGGGCTGTGATTTTTATTTTTATTCTTTAAGTGCTCTCAGCAGCAGTGGTGGGTTGCATAGCTGGTGCTCACGTGGACACTCCTTCATTTTCTGGGTTGAGGAAGGAGCACAGTTTATTCTTTCCTGAGTTTCAGACTGTCTCAGTCATATGTAAGTTAAATGTTTTCAGTGGAGGATCAAACGAAAAAAAAAGAAGCTTGTGGTGTTGATGTACTTTGATAGGCCAAAATGAGAAAAAGGCGAGGGCTTTGTTTTCATGTTTTGAATAGCCTTGCTGAGCCAGCAGATGCCTGCATTTTTCATTTCATAACCCACTTAAAGAACAAGTTGGTGATGTGGGGTTTTGAACAATTAAATGATTACTTCCAAAGTGGCTTATGTTTTGATACGGTTTAGACCAGTTGCTCTAGAAGAACTTGAACTGGCATTCTGTCTTCCAAACAATACTACAGGTGAAAACAACTACAAGTATGTAATTCAGCATTGGTAACTTGCTGGTTTTGGATAATCTTGTATTTAGAAATGCATCTTGTCATTGGGGGTTACAGCTCACATACGCAGAGGTTGTGTAAGGTGCTCTAGGGAAATAATGGTAAAGATCTGTCTAAAAGTATTTGTTTTACTTGGTCTAAAACTACTGCAAAACCAAACACAGGGAAAGAGATGGTTCAGCTTCTCTTCGGTCTTTTTGAAGGTCAAGGACCTTTTTCTCTTAAGCAAAAGAAAATGGCTTAATGACAGTGATGTTCCTTTGAAGGTGGTTAGAAGAGCTGATGCCATGTAACTGATGAAATATCTCCAAGGTTGCCTCAGCAAAAATGAGTCTTCTGATTATGCAGGAATGTGGGCAGTGAGTTCACAGCAGTGATGCAACTTTCTTGCTGTGTCAACTTGACTCTTCTGCTGCTTGCACATGAAAGTTTGGTTTCTTTGTTTCAGTCTGTTTTTAATTGTACAGTGTTTTCTTACATTTCAACTTCACCTTTACAGAGACAGCTTAAAACCAGTCCTAAGTAAAAGATTTTTAGCATGGTTTGAGTTAGCATGTTAACTGTAAGATGAAGGCAAGCATAAGTAATCATGTTTGTGTCACGCAGTGCAATGGATCAAAAAATGCTTGTAATCTTTTAGTCTGTGTGTACGCTTGAGTTTTGATTTCAGCAGGGCAGTGTTATCCTGTCGACTTTGTTTGCAAAGCTGGAAGTTGGATTTCCAGTAGTTTAGGGCTTGTCTTATTTTAAGATGAATTCTTCCATTTAATTCCTGCAGTTTCATTTGCCTAATTTCAATAGAGTCAAATTGATATGAATGAGGGCAACTCAGCTCCTTTGTATAATCCTATTGCTCCACTCTTTCAGTTCATGAATGGATTAGTAGTTTTTCTTTGCCCTTTATCTCACTGTTGCCTAGTCAGGATGCCACCTCTGTCACATGTAGCTGCAACGGTGCTGGTTTATAATGAAGTTTTTCCTCTGTATTTGGGGATATTTATTGTAGGTACTGTAATAAGTGTACTGGAAATCTTAATTGTGTGTGGTCTTAAGAAAGCATAGGAGGAAAACATGCATGTTTGCTGGTGGTCTTGCTAATAGAATGAGCTTGTCTGTTATTAGAGAGCCTGTGAAATGCTCTTGGTCAGTTGGCTTTCCTTCACTAGAACCGGCACGGGAAGCTGGAGGAGCTTGTTTGGCAAGGAAGGGCAATTATGTGTTTTAGCTGCAGAAGTTCACTGAGCCAAGAAGAATGATAAAAGCTTATTAACTCTTATTTCAATAGCTGTAGTACTGTCTTCCTGCATTTGGCTTTGTTTTCCTGGGCAATGCTGAGGAAGTCTTTCGGATTTCCATGCCTAGATTTGTCTGTTACAGCGATTGTATCGCAGGCAGTATCTGTCCTTAGTATGGCAGGTTCACACTCTGAAAATCCCGTAATGATGAATATATTAACTATGTCAGTGCTTGAAGTAAGTTTTTAACCTTCCATGGAGTAGAGAAGTGATAAATAGTTCGTGTACTTGTAACTGTTGTGACATACTTTATTAGGGGAGCATTGATATTTTTTGTGTTATTTGAGAATTATAAGTTTAAATCTTGATTTGGAGCATGACAGCTTCTGTTATGGTGAGTGGTGCACTGATGAACACCTGTAATATTGTAGACTGAAAGAAACGGTAGAACTTCAAAATATAAAAATAAATCTTGCTAATAGTGAACAAGTATTAGAAACTGTGAACTTCACTATGTGAGGGGTTTTTTTTAAGCAAAATGGGAAAGCCTGCCTGTAAAAGACTAAAGTAAACCCTAGAATGTGAAAATTTGGATTAATGTAAATTTCAGCATCTGTAAATCAGAATTTGTGTTAGGGTCAACTCTGGTCTCCAGATGGCTTCCACAGGGAATTTCTAGGTTCTGGCTGTTGCAGGCCGTTGCATCAGAAAAAGAACTTGATTGAAAACTGTGCTTGTTTCTTATGTTTAAAAAAAACAAACACCCCCTCAAATAAAATAAGCCAAACACCTTAAGGTGTTTTTAGTATTTTTTGGCAGATGTGATGTATTAGCTGAGGGGTTGGTTTGTTTGTTTTTGAACTGTGTTTCTAGGCTTAAATACTGTTTTCTTGCTGTAATAGCAAGAGAAACGCAGCAGAGGTTGTTTTTTTTTTTTCTTCTACAGACTGTGCTTCTATCTGTCACAAGATTTTTTTCACTTTTCTGACTCAATAGCTTGCAACCGTGTGGGATCTTATAAATAGCAGAGCTACTGGATGTCTTTGTACATCTGACTGAGCAGCGGTAGGTGACAGCTCTTTTATTTCCTAGCTGTTTTAATCTTCCCACTGAAAGAAATTTCACAGTTTCTCGTACACATAGGATTTGGAATTGTAGCTTTATTTGTTGTTGAACATTTTTGTTTAACATGTAACATGAGCAGCATAGGTTGTGTTTTGGGTTATCACTCTGTTACTGGCCTGATCTGATGCTTCGTTTGTGTGAAAGATGTTACTGAACTTCCTCTGCTGCCCATGCCTGTCTTAAAAATCTCCAAACACTTATTTGGGATGGTCTAGGTATGTTTGATCCTGGCTTGAGACAGAATGTAGTGTTAGCACAGCATTTAACTTGTGACCCAGTGAATATTCAGGAATATATCCTTGAGTGGCTTCTCCCATGTAATACATATTTTCATTAGTCTATGCAGACAACTTGTACTGAAACCCTTTTGGGAAGCAGGTGAGTTCTTAATGTAATTTCTAGGGCATTAAGGTAAATATTTTTTCGGTATAAAATACATGTATATGTAAAGTATATGTGAATGTTTCTATGTGCTATTTTAAAGATTTATATTACTGCAATCCTGCTTAAATGGCAAAAGGCAGTGAAATTGTGTAGGGGAAATGTGGAGCACTTTTTCTTTTTGATTAGTGATGTAATTCTAAAGAAAAATTATTTTGTTTGATATCTGAAATGTACTGATCTCTGTATACATGTTATTGATTACTGCACTCTCTTTTAATTAATGTGACTTTCCCCACTGCAGAGTTTTGCCCTATGTTAGGCACAGACCTCAGTGGAAAAATGTCTGCAGCCATTTTTTGGAAAACTGCTTGTTTAGATTTGAGTGAAGTACACGCACCTAATTCCTGCTGTAATTTAATGCATTGAAATGCTGTTTTAGCAATATCAAAACTCTTTATATGTGGCAGCAAAAATAGAGGCTGCAGTTAAAGTATGTGGATAACAGAGGTGGCTTAGGCTTTATCTGTGAAACAAAGACAAAGGAAAATCAGGGAAGTAACTCCTTTTCAGCAGTGCAGTAGCACTTTGTTTTCATTTTAACACTTTCCAGATCTCCTTGAGCCTCTTGTGTTGGGAAAATGTGGGGTTATTTTTTTAGTGCAAAGCATTATGAGCTTGAATGGTCTAGGGTAGTGAGGCTGTGAACTCTGTTTATAAAGTCTTTATGCAAAAGCAGTTTGAGGTCAAAATTAAAAACTGCATGAGCATTCTGGTCCTTTCAGGTTCCTGTATCAGGCCCTCCTAGGGTTGGACCCTAGTAAAGGCTGAATGGAGACCTTTTGGAGATCTTGGAGAAGGAGGTTCCTGAAAGAATGTTTGGGTTTCTGAAATATGTGTTGGTGGACTGCTTAAAACCTTTACAAGAAAAAGTTCCATGGTGTATCTAACAATGCCCATAGGAAATGTGATACGTGTTACTTATCTCAGTGTAGTGGGTTCTTTATAAGAAGGAATAAGAATCTCCCAGGGTTGGGGGGAGCACCTTCTTAATTTTCTTTTAAACTTTCTTATAAAATCCTAGTGGAATATTATTAGAGTTTTAAAAGGTAAGGAAAGTCACGGTCAGTATGGGAATAAACGTAGTAATGGAAGCCAGTGTTTGAATTCCTTAGCTTTCCAATTATATTCTTGCTTGTAAGTTCTTACAAATTATAGCTGTATATATAATTGCATGCAGCCTTAATTTTACTTACTTCATTGAGGCTCAAATATTTGAAGCTTGCTCTGTCACTTCTTAATGAATGGAAGTGTAGTGGAAAGGATAGAGGTTTGTTTGTTTGTGTGTGTTTTTTGTTTTGTTTTTTTTGTCAGAAACCATTGACCATTTCTTCAAAAACTAAACAGTGGAGGTCAAGTTTGGAAGGGCTTGGTGTATTGATGCCACTATTGTGACAGCTGGACAGTCTTTATTGTTGTTGCTAAACTGTTCTTGCTGGTGGGTGTTAAAGCTTAATGTCTGTCAAATAGTTTTTTCTGTGTTTGAGTTGGGTTTTTTTTCCCTAAAGAAGTTTTCTTCTTCAAAGTTCAGTTGAAGTGAGTTGATTTAACAGCAAATAAAGCCTGTGCCCTGGAAAACATGAGGTACCATAGACATCTTCTTTGCTTGTAGGAAAAAAACCCATGTATTTTATGTTTGGACATAACTTTCTGCTAAACTGCATTGCGAAAAGTCAGCCTAGATAATACTCATGTAAAATATGAGCTTTTTAAAGGCCTGATGCTTTGGTATCTGAACAACCACATGGTTAAGATCCTGTAGTAGTGGGAGCGGTACAGCCTTGGAAGAAGTAGTAGTAGAGATGTATTTTGGTGTTTTCAAACTATTTCAGGCTTGAATATGACTCAGTCTCCTCCATTAACTCCTAGAGGAACAGGAGGTAAGCAAGTGTGCTTAATGACTTGATATTCGGCAATTAATGCAAGAACAAGTTAGAGGGCTTCCTCTTGACTAAAAGTATCTCTGGCAATACAGGTGCTGTACAGTGAGGTACTTTGTTGTGCTGCTTTTTATTTGTTTTTTTCAGTCTACCCAGAAGAAAATATAAGATCTTCAAAATACAAATAATCAATCTTGGCCTTTAAATAAATGAAGTACTTTGTTGCTTAGTCGTGCTGTTGTCACATATAGACAATGTTTGGTGACTTGCATATTCCCAACATGTGGGACAAAATGTTTGTTAGTGTCAGCATTCACTTGCAAAAGAATCCAGCCCTTTCCTTTTTGCAAGGAGAACTGCGAATTAGACTTACTGAATTTTAGAATCTCTAGCTGAATAATTAAATACTTGTTTTTCTTTATTAGGATTCAACTTCTGGGTTTAGAAATTGGCAAGACTGAAGCTCTGGTAGTTTAGAATTTGCTGATATCTTGAAAGTCCTGAATCTGGAAGAAATTTATTTCCCTTATTTTCTGGATATAGTTTTGGATATTTGGCGAGTCAGCCTTTGGCTGATTTGTCCTGAGTGGGTGCTAATAAATGAGACAGTAAAATTGTAAAATAACAGTTTTCTGCCCAGTTATCTAAGAAGGAGTAAAATGAAATATTAACAGCTTGTTGATTAAATGGGTTTTGAAACTGCAAGTTGTGATAAAAGTTGCATCAGACCAGTTTTGATCTGAGTACCAAAGCTCTAAGTGTGAAGCACAGAATAAGTAGGTGGTAAAATGTCTGGACAAAAACTTCTTCTGGCTTTCTTTAGGCCTCAGAGAGGTAATACTAAGGCAAGTGGTATGAATGATTGCTTGCCTACTACATTGGTATTTTTTATGATTTGCTTTTAAGTCTGGCTTGGGGCTGAACTCTGTTCATCTGTGTGACTTCTTTTCTGGAAGGATAATAAAATTTTCAGCCTGACAGCAAAGCATAGGCAACTGTTACTGTGAGTTGGAAGCTGTAAAGAACTTCCACTTATTTGCTAAATAAAAATACAGTAGTTTTTTTTGTTTGCTAAAGGATGTTTGAAGGAGCAGATAAGTATCTCTTAGTAGGATTCCTTGTTTATGAATTGCAAAATTTCTTCTATTTGTGCTTCATTTTTACACTTTGATTGTGGTGGCTGCTTTTCTATCAATGACACCTGTGATTTGAAGGGCCAAACAACTTATCTTTTGGAGGAACAAAGTCAAACAGTCTAGTTACATTCTTCCAAGAAGTTACATCAAATTGCACAGCTAAACTTTTAAGGTCTGTGTTGCAAGAACTGAATGTGTTTTATTGTTCCACCTCCCTTCAAGCAGACAACACGTGTGAAGGTTTTTTTCTTTCCCTTCCTACTGAGTGGAATAAGGTAACAGTGATTAATTGTTTATTAAACATAGGTTTTTTTCATGCATTCCATATGTTTTGTGATTGATTTTGTATTTTGAAACTTTTATTGGTTTTATTCAGATGGCTTCTACTTATGTAAACTTAATGTTTGAACTAGTGATAACCCTGCTTTCCTTCTTCATTTTAGTGCAAAAGATGATATTGATATTGATGCCCTTGCTGCTGAGATAGAAGGTGCAGGAGCTGCAAAGGATCAAGAGCCTCAGAAATCCAAAGGCAAAAAGAAAAAAGAGAAGAAGAAACAAGATTTTGAGTAAGTTTGAGTTTTTTTCCACTTGCCTGATCTTATTCCATTATCCAAAAACTCAGTTACTTAAGTGCCCTAACTTCATTCTTATTTTAGTGAAGATGATATCCTGAAGGAGCTGGAGGAGCTGTCAATAGAGGCGCAAGGAGGGAAAGTTGACAGGGAACAACCTTCTACAGGAAAGGTGAACACTGAGAGGGAGGTGGGCTTTTTAATAGAAAATAGTTAAAATATGAGACATTTCTATCCCAGACAACTTCTGTGTTGCAGTGTAATTGAAGATCCTATGTGAAACATGCAGCTAGCATGTCGTTTTAATTACATTTGATCGTATTTTCATAGTAAAGTCAATCAAAAAAGCCATGTCTTCATGCTGATAATTGTTCAAAGCCAATCAAAGTAAATCTTAATTGCGGGCTGAAGTATGGTACACTCAGCAGAAATAGTTACTGCTTTCAAACTTTGTCTTCAATAAGAGAAGTTTTTCTTGATGTATCTCAATGCTACTTCTTAGCTCATGATGGCAAGTAATTTTTAATGGCTGATTACTGAATTGTTTAATTATCAGGTTGAAAATGACAATGAAGAAAGCTTATCAAAACAAGATAAAAAAAGGAAAGGAAAGAGTAAAAAAGCCAATCTGGAAAATGACTATGACAGCGAGGAAGTGGAAGATAAAGATAAAAAATCTAAAAAAACTCAGAAAGCAAAACAAGACATGCTTTCTGGCAGTGATGATGATGATCATGAGACACAGCTTAAGAAAAGCAAAGGGAAAACTCAGAAGTCAAATAAAAAACACGATTTGTCAGAAGAAGATGAAACTAACATTAAGAAAAGCAAAGAGCGTGGGGGAGGAGTGTCTACAGGTGAGAGTGGTGATGAATCAGATGAGGTCTCCCAATCCAGAAAAGGACAAAAGAAAAACCAAAAGTCAAAGTCTGCTCCTGCTGCTGAAAGTGGGGATGATGAAGAAGAACCTTCATTCAAAGTAAAAACAGTGGCTCAGAAGAAGGCAGAAAAAAAAGAACGTGAAAGAAAAAAACGTGAAGAAGAAAAGGCCAAATTGAGGAAGCAGAAAGAGAAAGAAGAATTAGAAGGTGGTAAAGAACCAGCAAAACCAAAGGAATCTCTAAAAAAAGCTGAAGAGAAGGCTTCTCCTGCAGTTACATCAATCCCTGGCCCTGGGGAAAAAGGAGAGACTCCTGCAGGAACAGAAGGTTTGTAACATGGTTTCTAGAACTGTAATTTAAATACTGTAGTTTTTGTAAGGCCAAAGAGGTGCCAGGCAGTGAGGATAGTTTGTTGGTTTAATTTGAATTGTGGATACTAGATATTTGGTAGCCTTGTCTGCCTCTCTGTGTTGGCTCACAGGTGGCTGTGTCTTCTGGCCTGTAGTTTGTTCAGGTATATAGGAAAACAAGCCAGATGGTGAATTCTCATTACAGTATATGATTACAGTTCTGTATTGCAAGAGTACTTTTTCACTTCCCTGTTAATCTGATGCTTTAAGACTTCAGGCTATGACTTAAGAGACAGTTTTCATTGTTTTCGTTATGAAATGTTTATGTAAGAAGCCAGTGAAAATATTCCTCATTTGATGTTATTTATCATATTTGAAGCATAAATTGTACTTAGAGTATCTTTGAAATTTCTGGGATCTTTGAATGTATGCCTCTTCTTTCTGTAGCTGATGACAATGAGGGGGACAAAAAGAAAAAAGACAAGAAAAAAAAGAAAGGTGAGAAAGAAGAAAAAGAGAAGGAGAAGAAGAAGGGTCCCAGTAAAGCCACAGTTAAAGCCATGCAAGAGGCCTTGGCTAAAATGAAAGAGGAGGAGGAAAGGGCGAAAAGAGAGGAGGAAGAACGCATAAGACGACTGGAGGAACTTGAAGCAAAACGCAAAGAGGAGGTACTGTATATCTCACTCCGAGGATAAAATAAGGAGGAGAGTAACCTTAATCTGTCTGTTTGCTGGTGCAGTTGGTGAATTAACCCTTAATATGTTCCTTGTAAACAGAATATACTTGGGCAGCTTTTGTGTAAAGCATGCTTTAGAGTTTCTGCATGTTTCTTTATCTTTTTCTAGGAACGATTAGAGCAAGAGAGGAAAGAAAGAAAGAAACAGAAGGAAAAAGAGAGGAAGGAGCGTTTGAAGAAGGAGGGAAAGCTTTTAACAAAAGCTCAACGAGAAGCCAGAGCCAGAGCGGAGGCTACTCTTAAACTACTCCAAGCTCAGGGTAAACAGTAAAGTTTAATAATAATTAAAACCAAACCAAAAAACCCAACCAAACCTTATAGCTGTTACTGCTCTGTGTTTATTTTTCTTCTTATCTGGAGCTAGGAGGGCAAGTACTGAATGATTCCATGTAAAGCTGCTCTGTTGTCAAGGAAGGCAGTGTGTGCCCTCCCTTCCCTTTTATTTTTTAAGTAGGTTAAAGTGCCTGTATTTCTATCTTACAATTTGAATATCCAATTTTTAATACAGTCTACTTGCAGTTTAAAGATGTTAGTTGTGGACCTTAAGAAAAAGCACTTAAAGAAGTGGTGTAGTCCAAAGGCTAGGAAAAGCAGATGGGCTGTGCTGAAGGTCTTGTAAGACCAGTGATCTGGATCTTGTTGAATTAATTCATGTGCTCAATTAGGAAAGTGCATTGTTTGCTTCAAAAACAATGAGGGAAGTCCATGGGGAAGATATGTTTTTCTCTGGGATTTGCAGGAGCATGTAAGAGCTTTCCTGCTTTCTTGTGAAATATAATCTGTCTTCATTGCAATGAAGTAAATTTGTCCAATATATTGTAAGTAAAATGTCCTAAATAGTTCTTGGTAACTGGTTTGTGACGAAAAAAAGAAAGTAATTTGTGAGTGCTGAGTGTCTTTGTATTTGTAGATTACACTATCTGACACTTTACTGGTAGGTGGATGTATAAAGGTAGCAATCTTTGTAGCTAGTAGAATATTTGGAGCTCTTAAACATACACAAAGGCTATTTCTCCTTGGTTGTTGCTGTAGCTATTAGAATCTTCCTATTTATGTGCCCCTACAACTGGATTTTTGTCAAATCTGCAATATAAATCACTCAGTACCTGAAAAAAAATTTGAATGTGCAGCAGTAATTCAGTTTTTAATTTGTCTTTGCACCAGACTTCTGGTTTTGATTGGATCCCTTCATACATTACAGCACCCGCTTCCTGGTGAGGCAAAGATGAAGCTGGTGAATCGAACCTGGCATTATTTTAATACCTGAAACCATCAGTATTGTAAAATTTAAAAAACTCAAAACAACAACAAACCAAAACCGAAAAACCCAAACAAAACAAATCAAGCAACATAAACCTCCTCACATAGAGCAAAAGGGAAAATGCTATCTGCTGAACAACTTTAAGCATTTGAGAAGAGTTCTGCCTGTGAAATACTCCAGATTGTTTGAAAGTAGGACAGTTGGCAGGCTGGTTTTAAGTGAGTTTTTGCATAGCAGACCTTAAATCGTTAATCCTGACATATGTGTTCATGACATTTTATGCAGGTTTGTGATAACTTCAAACCTGCAGTTGTAGAATCTGGTTGGATTTATTGTTTATTTTTTGTTTCATTGCCATCCCCTTCCTCCAGTTATCTGGCTTCTTTTTGAGAGCAGTCAGGAGTATCTGAAGAACTATACTTCACTCAAGTTTTCTAGATTTTGAATTCAGACCTTTGGAAAAGTTAAAGTATGCATCGAACCTACTTTCTACTCTTTCTTCCTCCATCTTCCAATTTTGGAAAATGTGTTCTCATTTAAAGCAAAGTTTTTGTTTATTAATTACCTGGATTTTCTTTTTAACAATTTTTTTGTTTGTTTTGCAGGTGTCGAAGTGCCATCCAAAGACTCTGTGCCAAAGAAGAGGCCAATATATGAAGACAAAAAGAGAAAGAAGCAGCAGCAGCCAGAAAATAAAGAAGGTGTAGTTTGCATATAGGGATACCTAATAGATTAGTCACATTTCCAGAAGTATTTCTGAAGTAAATCAGCTAATCTTAAGCTAATTGCATTTCAGGGTTTAGATTTTCTAAATGTTGGAGATGTACAGTGTGTAAAGGCCTTTTACAAATGTGACGTTGAATGCTTTGTGTGCACATGTAGGTCAAATACAAAGTAGTTTAATTAATAATGACTTATAATTAAGTCTGAGTTTGTCCCAGGATGAAAAGAGATTGATCTTAGTTTTAGTACTTTTAAATTTGAGACAGTTTGTTCATTTGTTTTCTTGTCTATAAAAACAGATTTCAGCTCCTGGGTGCAAGTGCTTCAGAGTAGTTCAGAGAGCTTGCATTTTTGAAACCTTAGAATTTATTGCACTGGTTAGAGATAGGTTAAACTTTTTTTTTAAATTCAGTTTTTTACTTTTGTGGTTTGTGACTTTCCTCTGGGGGGATTACTGTGGCTCTTCAAGACTAACCCTTAGTTTAAGAATTTCAGGTGTATTTCTTAGCTATTTTTTGTTGTTGTTGTTTTTAATTTGACATTAGTTATGTGCCTGCTTGTCATTTAAGGAGTGTGTGTAAAGAATTTAAAGTCTGAATTGCATCAGTGATTTTCTTTTTTTTTTTTTAGTTTTCATTTTTAATGGAACAGTGGGGGAGGTATGGGTAGTTCATTAGTATTACTTCATTTTCTCTTGTCTTTTAAAGAAAGTGAGGAGTTTTTAATGTCAAAAGCAATGGTAATCTTCTTAGCCAATAACTGACCTATCTTATAAACCTGTTCAACTGCTTAGAAAGCCAAATGTTTTCCAAATGAGCTGGCATGGAGCTGTATGTGTAAGTCAGTCAGTTTGCACTTTGAAAGTATGTAGCAACCAACTTCCTGTCTTGCAATTTCAGAAAGTGTGGAAGTAACTTCCCCAGCTGAAGACGCCGTAGAGCTGGAAACACCAGTGAAAGAAGAGACTCCTCTTCCTGTAGAGCCAGGTTGGTGGTGATGCTAATAAGTTCCCAACACTTAAGCCTGTGTGTCAGTGCTGCATGGTAGTTATCATACCTTGTTGGATGGGGCTGAATGGCCATCCTTTCTTGAGGTAGTTGCCTTTTTTTTTTGCTTTCTTAAGGGAGGAACTGACGAAATTTTATGGAGTAAAAGGCATGAAGCTTCAAAATGTGTGTGTAAAGGTCCCTTATTCTGGGTGAACTCCAGTGTTCAATTGGCTTAGTCAGTTATCTCACATAAGCACATTTGGTGCCTTATTTGCTCCCTTGACTTTTCATTTGCTTTTACAAGTCTGTTTTGTCAACACTTAGGTGGAGGTAGGGAGGAGATATGCTGCTTCTAGGATAGATAGTGCAGTATTCACAGTGATTGTATTCTTTATTCCAGATGTTTTGCTTTCACAAGTGCTGGATGCAGAGGATATGTGTTAGCTTGTGAAACTGAACTATCAGCAAGTGATTGTTGCCCTCATTTTTGCCTACAGACAGTACTTGCTTTGTCAAAATCACATTGTACTGGACTTCTTCCTCAGCAAGGAGACTGTTTCAATTTTTACCCTTATTCTTAAGTCAGACAAATACTGACAAAATGTACAGCTTTTGAAAACAAAGCTGAATGTGTCCTGTGATTCTAGCTTAACTTGTCTTGTGATTGCCATTCCATTGCCGTAAGAGAAGGGCTCACTGGCACAATGTTAGTTCCTAGCTAACATTCTAGCAGCGTGGAACTTAGTCTTCGTTTTGGAGAGCTGAAATTTGTAACACATGTGCTGCAGCAAATATATATTGTATAATGCCTCTTTTGGAGAGAGTTGTAAGTTTGCATTTTTCCATTTGTCTCTTACTAAGAGCTGCGGCCTGTTCATAAATCTTACTGAATTCCTGCTGAATTAATATGTTTAATGCTTCTGTAATCCATGGTATAATTATGTTAAGGCACCTGGTGTCCTTTTTATAGACAATTTGTATATTCTCACTAGTTAAAATTCTACTGTAACTTGTATTCTTGTTTCTCTGTCACTTTGTTACGCATGGTGACTGTTAATTAGGCAACTCCTTGCAAGGATTGTGATTGTGGTACAGGTTTGTGTGGCTGGGATTATGCAGGCACTGGCATGATATGCAGACAGGAACTAGATGAGTAGGCTTTTTGTGTCTTCCACAAAAGTTTGTCTAGGCAAAGATGCTAGCACTACATGATTTTGTGGAGAGAATTGGAGATTATTTAAGTGTGCAGCATCTTCTTTTTATGGAACGTGGAGATAATTCGATAGAATTATGGTAACAGCAAACTTGTAAGTTGCAGTTGTCCACATGTGTAGTGGGTTTAGTTTGCCAATTCAAGTTTCCCGGCCAACGCACCAATTAATGTCTCGGTTTTGGTTCTAGTTGAACACTAGTGTACTCACTAAAATTATTTATCTAATTTCTGCTGTGAGATATGGATTAGGAGGAAGCAAAGCAGGCCCAAAACTTTAAAAAAAAGCATAAAGTTAACTTTATTAACAGAACTAAAAGGAAAAATAATAAGAATCAGAATAAACCTTCAAAACACTTTTCCTCCCCCCACTTTCCATCTTTCCTTTCCCACTGACAACGTAAAGAGACCAAACTTAGACTTTTTAGTCAGTGAATCACTTCTAAAATAGTCTTTTTCTAGTTCACTCAGAGAAAGAAAAGTTTCTCTTGCCATGCCATGGAGACTTCTCCACAAGAAACAGTTCTCTTGTAGATTTAATATCACAGCAAAGCAGCGCCCGGGTGGAAATNTAACAGCAAACTTGTAAGTTGCAGTTGTCCACATGTCAAAAGAAGGGGCATCTAAAAATGTTGTATGTTGCTGAACTGGCTTTTTTTTAACTTCAGTCTTGGGTTTCTTAGTTTCAGAAGAAAAAGAGGAAGAAGATGAAACTGAAGATGCTGGTCTGGATGACTGGGAAGCTATGGTTAGTGATGAAGATGGAGAGAAAGGTGGGCATGTAAATACCAAATGTATGTTTCTTCTGGTTAAGAGGCTTCGGGCTAAGTTTTCTGTTTCTATAGAAAACAATATTTTGCTTAAATTTTTCCTCTGCTTTGCTAGATAAATTGTGAGGTAAGTATGATGATAAATACATATAAGAACCTCTTCTCAAAAGCAGATCTTTCAGAAGCCATGCAAATACTGCTTAAGACAACCCTTTGGAAATACTCTTATGTGCAGTTACTATCTAAAATAAATGGGTTGTAATTTTTTGTCTCTTTTTATGGGAGTAAAAATCTTCTTCTCTAATATGTGCTTAAACCATCTCTGGGAGTTTAGGGAAACCTTTTACCTGGTATTGTATTTCTCTAGTAATTGTTCCAAAGCTGTAGTATTTTTATTACATGCATCTGGCAACATCTAGGAGAGTACCCCTGAGAGAAGTTTTCAAAGAAGTAGGGGACTAAAATAGTGTGAAGGTTAAGTGTGCATGTGTTATAATAAGTTCTCTTCTACAAGGAAAGGCTGAGAGAATTGGAATTGTTCAGCCTGGCTTTGGGGTGACCTTATTGCAGCCGTCTGGTACCTAAAGGGAGCCTACAGGAAAGATGGAGAGAAACTATTTACAAGAGCATGTAGTGACAGGACAAGGGGAAATTGATTCAAACTGAGAGTAGGTTTAGTTTAGATATTAGAAAGAGATTCTTTACTATGAGGGTGGTGAGGTGCTGGAACAGGTTGCCCAGAGAAGCTGTGGATCCCCATCCCTGGAAGTGTTCAAGACCAGGTTGGATGGGGCTTTGAGCAATGTGGTCTAGTGGAAGATGTCCCTGCCCTTGGCAGGGGGACTGTAACTAGATGGTCTTTGAAGTCCCATTCAGCCAAAACCATTCTGTGATTCTATGTTATGCTTCTTTGAGAGGCAGGTTTGGAAGAAAGGAAAGAATTGCCAGAACATCCATATTCCTGTGCATGTATACCAAAAGCCATATTCTGTCTGCACTGAACAGCAATGTTTATGGGGAACTTAGGGCTGTGCAACAGTGCAGGGATAGCTTCTCGGATATTTTCTTCCAGCAGTGGAGAAAAGTGTATTTCTGTGAGCCGTCCTGAACAGGAGTTGGTTACTGGACTTGGTGCTTCCATAGTGTCTTCATTGTTTCCTATGCTCAGAGAATTCTTATTTATTCATCAAGTACTTTTTACTTGCCTATACTTCTGACACCTTTGCTTTCAAGTGTAATACTTGATATACAGATACATACAGCAGAAAGGATTCATTCCAGCACAGGTGTGTTCCTCTGGTGCTTTTGAGTTCTAAGGGCTGCTCACTTTTTTGAGTGTTTGTTTTAGTCTGGCACCACTGTCCTGGAGAGGACATAGCACTTCTTACTGCTTGGATTTGAAGACTCTGCCAATGGGATCCAGAAAAAGAGCCTTCCTGGTAATTAGATTTAGTGTATTACTAAGCTGATGGACTACGAGTGTAGCAAGGAAACGTAACTAATCTCAAAGAGCAGTGAGCCTGCCAGCAGTGCTGTAAGGAGGAGAATCCATGGTTTTAAAGTGATTATCAGCTTGCCTCTTATGATTTTACAGGTGATTATAAATAGGAAGCTTTCAAAGAAAGAAAATTACTTTTCGAGAATTCTTTTTGTTTGTTTATTGAAGAATTCCTGTGAAAAATTTTCTTTGAACCGTCTAAGAAAACCTGAAGATGAAATTTTTTTTAATAAGCATAAAAGAGACCATTTGTTCTGATTGTTATGTCTGCTTAAATGTGCATTCTTGATCAGTAGTGTACAGAATCCATATAGTAATGATTTGGAATATTTTGGCTTTATTAAAATGGTGTTGGTGCATTATTCCTTTATGAAGTGCACATGACTTTAAAGAATGTCTGATTGTTTGCAAGTAGTGTTAAACATAAGTGTGTTGATAATATCGTTTTTCACCCCAAACTTGCTTTGCTTCTGGATTCGAAACACAAGCCAGCAACTCTGAACATGAAAAGCTTTTTTCTTTTTTTTTTTTACAGTGGAAGTTGAAAAATGATCTTGACAAGCACTTGTTGTAGAACCTACTCTGTCCTCATTCTTCTCTAATAGTCTCTCTTTTGCTTTTTGGTGCCATCTCCCCAAGTGTGAACTTAATAGAGAATTTTTACTTTACTTTTTTATTTTTTAACAGAGAGCAAACCTGTCCATATTGAAGTCAAAGAACAGAATGAAGTGGATGAGGAAGAGGAGGAGGAAGATGATGAGGAGGAAGAGGAAGAAGAGAGTGAGGAATCTGAAGATAGTGAAGGCAGTGAAGATGAAGATGAAAAAACTTCAGATGAGAGAGAGGCAGACTCCCAAGCTATTGGAAAACAATCTATGGAAAAAAGGCCTAGCAAGGAAATTAGCTCTGATTCTGAGTATGACTCTGATGATGACCGCACTAAGGAGGAGCGTGCTTATGACAAAGCTAAACGGAGAATTGAGGTATTAAGATACACTTGGATTCTTGTGTTGTATAACAAACAGACTAATTTTCACTTAATTTTGTCAAATTTGTCAAAATGGTGGTTGTGTCAGGGCTAATATTTGAGTAGGTTCAGAAATTGTGTTAATTAAGAAAAAAAGTACTTGGTTTTGTCTGAAGGTAAAGCTTAGGTAACTTGACCACAAAGATGGCAACTTCAGTGTTGTTCCCCTCCACCTCTGTATCCCTCCTGGAAAAAGAGGCTTTTATCCTTTACAGATAGATATGTTCGAGTTTTACAAGATGTGTTAAAACTGTTCAGCGATTTCATGGCTGCCAATGTTCTTGGTTTCCTCACCCGAGGTGCTTGTTCAGAATGCACCATCAGTAAAGCTACTGTTGATGGATTTAACAGTTTAGCCTACTAGACTGTAACCAGAACCAACCAAACAAAAATTTAACTATTAGATAAAAACTTTTGATTTACCGAAAGAGGGATGACAGACATTAAATTGCCTTGAAAATGACAGTCCCACAGCTAACTCTGTGTTTGTATGTATGCAGTCAAGTCAAGAGGTGAGTTGTGGTTTTTGGTTTATACTTAACAATTTTTATGTTTCTTTTACATAGAAGCGACGAGCTGAAAACAGCAAAAATATGAACACTGAAAAGCTCAGAGCACCAGTTATCTGTGTCCTGGGGCACGTAGACACAGGCAAGACCAAAATTTTAGATAAGGTAAGGTGTGGAGCGTGAAAGCACTGCCTGTGCCTCTTGTTGATGCATGTATTTTTTTGGTTGAAGACAGAAGGAATTAGAGTGTGCTCAGACATAACTCTTACATGTAAGTATTTTTGGTCTTTTTTTGTCTGTAGCTCCGCCACACTCACGTGCAGGACAGTGAAGCTGGTGGTATCACTCAGCAGATTGGTGCAACTAATGTTCCTCTTGAAGCTATTAATGAACAAACCAAGATGGTGAAAAATGTAAGTTACAGCACTTCAACAACTGCATCTTAAAAAACTTGAAATGTAGACTAATAAAGGCCTTGTGAGATTTCCTGACATGGACAGATGTTCTGTCCCCCCTCTCTAATTTTGGGGTCAATTGTTTTTTAATTCCTATCATTCCCCCACCAAAGGGGAGCCTGTCTCATTTTTCATGCATTTGATTTCAGTTAATACATTGCTGTTTCTTCAGAAAAATATGCAAATACTGTTTACTCTGTTCTAGATGGTGCACAAAAGTCCATAGACTGCTTACTTGTCAGTATTTTGATTGTAAATTGAGACTCTTGAAACCTCTTGTGTATATTTTCTGTTAAAAACTTACCCTTTGCTCTATGTGCTGAAATTTGGCCAATTCCTGGGTGATGAATTTTATCATGTTACGGAAATAGTAACTGTTCTGTATTGTTTGTCTCGGATACTATATCCTGTTTTGCTTGCAGAAGCAGCTGGCTGAAAAGCCTTGGTGTAGTACTGTCTTTTTCCAAGATTTTACTCAACTAATTAAATATGTAAAGTTAGAGGAGAGGAGAAAATCATCAAGGCAAGGATGGTACATCTCACTACCCTGAAATGTTTTTTCCTCTGTAGGCTGCCTTGTCTTACAGATTTTAACTTAGCTTATGGCCAGTTGATACCTGGAGGAATGTGCTGCATCATTTTTTTAAATTTTAAAATGACTGTTGACTGATTTGGTTTATAGAGGGTGCTGGCCTTAAAATATGTATCTAGATTTTTGAAGTGCAGACTGCAGTGATGTTGCCAGCTCTTTCTTGGTTTTTTTCTCTTCATTTGTAATCTCTACAAGATGGCTAATATTTTGAAATGTTAGTTTGACAGAGAGAACATAAAAATTCCAGGCATGCTGATAATCGACACTCCAGGACATGAGTCTTTCAGGTAATGTTTTCTCACAATGTTGTACTTCTCAGAACTGATGGCTAAAGCATCTGGAGATATTTTTAGCAAAGTGCGAGGTCTTTGCTTAATTCATTGTGTTAGTTCTCACTTGAAAAAAAAGTCCAACAAAACCAACTTAAAGTAGAGGAATTAAGTGGATTTGCTTCATTTGCAGGTGCTTTTTATATCTGGTTAATTGCTGGCCTTTTATAGCTGATTAATTTTCTGTCTTCGTGCCAATTGAGCCATGAATATCTGAAAAGGCATGTAAATAAATAGTTAGTGTAAGAGGAAAGATGGAAGCAGGAAGCTAGCTGGAGGAAAAAAAGGTGAGGATTTCAGGTGACCTAAGTACTCTGCTATGACAAATTAGAAGTTTTGTCCTAGTCTCTCATTCATAGTGTCCCAGTTAAGGTAACTGAGTTCGTAAGACTGGAAGTTACTGTTTGCACAAGTCATCTGGGTCTTAGCAGAGATCAAATGCTGTCTAGGAACACCAGTGGCATGCAAGCAAGCCACTAAATCAGCTTTTAAGGTTAAAACATGACATGCGTAACTGAACTCACTAAGGTGAGATCTTGGGTGAAATCTCAAAACAGAAGGATTAAGACTTCGATGTGACATTTTTCAGTATAAACCTTTGTAAGCATTGAAATGCTGTGTTGTGGGGCACTTGGTAATGTTCAGATCAGTACCTTGACGTGATACCTCTTACAGGTATCTCTTACCTCTTACCTCTCCATCTTCTAGCCAGGTTTTGTTTGGCAACAAAGATGTGATAGTCTGTTTATATTGTATTGTATAAAATCATGATAGTCTTAGTGTTTATGTAGTATATAAAAAAAGTCTTGTTCAGATTTTACACTCCTGCATTTCACTTTAACTATCTCAATTGTCGCTCAGAAAATGATCAGAACATATCTTATATTGTAAAAATATATAGTAATATGAAAACTTTTGGGAAAATAATAGTTTCTTCATTTTGCTTACTCATTCTTTAATGTATTGTAAAATGAAAATTACAGAGTGTCATTTGAATGGTTTTTATTTTTGAGGGGAAATAACTAATAGATGAGCTTTAGCTTTTTGTTTCTCAGTGTAAGTTCAACATTGTACTTGGTGTTTTTATAAAGGTTCTGTTGCTAAATTACTGATTTTTTTTTTCTGTCTTTTAATGTCACAGCAATCTAAGAAATAGAGGAAGCTCACTTTGTGATATTGCTATACTTGTAGTTGACATCATGCACGGTTTGGAGCCACAGACAATTGAATCAATAAATCTGTTGAAATCAAAGAAATGCCCCTTTATAGTAGCTCTCAACAAGGTAGGATAGATTTTTATTCTAATAGTGTATTTCTCCACTCTAATAGTGTATTTGGCATTTGACAATTGTCTGTTTTCTTCCTTGAACTGGAATTGTTTTGTATAAAATCTGAAGGGGTGGTTCTTGGGTCCTGTGTGTTGCATTTTTTTGTGTCCTTGATACCGCAATGGCTCTACAGGACCTTTGCAGAACAATCAGTTTTTCTTGGAGTCCTTACTGGTAAATTTTGTTGCCATATGTAACTTCTGTATATGATTCACACTTCTGGAAGTTGTACTTCAATTGTGGGGTTTTTTCCCCTTGTGCCTACTTATATAGATTTGTGTGCATTTTCTGATAAAATTCCAACACAAGCTTCACGTTGATGAGTTGTACGTTATTTTAGCCCCTGATACTGATCAGTTTGACTTGAAGACCAGCTGACTTTAAGCCCATGGAGCAGTAATGTTGACCACTGGTGGGAAGTGTTTTGGGCTTTGCATTATTAGATGGAAAATTAGCCAGTTATTTTCAGCCCTGTTTTTAGAAATCCTGTGCATGAGAAATTATGCTGCCTGTTTGTGATGACTCGATGAATTATAAAATAAATACATGGAAATTACTCACGTCCAATGGCTTTGGAGGCCATCTGACATGCTGACAGAGAGCTGTCAGAAGGCTATTTGTGTGCAGTGCAAAAATTGCAATATACTTCAAAAAACTAAAGGAGCATTAAGATTGAAGGTGGTTGGAACGGAGGAGGCCAATATCTCATTGCCAAAACCATCTGCTTTTTGAAAGAACCCAAACAACCTCTTGGATGGAGAGGTGTCCAGGCCTTATGGCAGAGTAGTAGAGAGTTCAGTCTTGGTCAGGCCTGAAGACCCAACTGTCTTTCATTGCCATCAAAGGCCTACAATGAGCCTGAAATTAAATAGCTAAGAGCTCTTGCATTTTAAGTTATAGTTGTATTATTTGGCCAGGTTATAATCCATTTTCTTAAGATGTAGTTTTGATTTGTACAGCAAATAGGTTTTTGGGCTAAGTCTGTCTTGCTTTGGAAGCTGTCTTGGAGAAATGTTTCTGAAATACAGTCGTATCTTTTGAACAACCCCACTCTGGTCCCTTTTCTATAGCAACATGGGAAAGGGTCAGTATTTACCAGTAAATTTTAAAAGTTCTTTGTAAAACGAATGTATTCTCTTTTCAGGAAAAACCACAAACACTTCTGTGTTTTTGGGAGTTTTTTGTGTGTATGTGAATCTATAAACAGGTCTCTTCTGAATGTTTTATTTTAAACTTGATGTAGTTTATGCATAAACTTTTCCCATATGAACCTAGATTACTATAGCTTGAATTTTTAAAAACTGAAGTAATATTGCTATCCTGTAATACTTCCTGACATAAACAGAGCCAAGTATAGCAGCCAAAGCAAATAAAAACTATTTAATTTGATTACTGGAGCAGATAGATGGCTGGCTAAGTTGGCTGATAAAGTGTTTCTCCCTGATGATGTGGCATAAGTATAAAGACACCCTTTAGTAGGCTGCATAAGATGACATACTGCTGTATTTTCAAGATTGATAGGTTATATGACTGGAAAAAAAGTCCAGATACAGATGTAGCTGTCACCTTAAAGAAGCAGAAAAAAAATACAAAAGATGAATTTGAAGAACGTGCAAAAGCTATCATAGTGGAATTTGCAAAACAGGTAGGTTGGAATATTCAAGATTCTTTGCTTAAAAGTGATAGTAAAGGGGGTGGGTGAGTGGTGTGGTTTGTTTTGGGTTAGTGGGTAGTTTTTGTTTTGTTTTGTTTTTTTCCCCTTTCCTCAAAACAACTTGGAATATCAAGAAAACTATTGCATCTCTTCTGACATATTGGTGTTAACCTCTCATAAACCAAACTTCGTTGTTTTTGCATTTTACATAATTTCAACTGCTCCGTCCTTACTGCTGGTTTGGAGAAAAATAGCTAATTGCTGTGCGTGGTCAATGGAGTCATGAACAGCAGATGAAGTTTTCTGTCACTGTTCTTTTTCTCTTTGGGAATAGCCTGAGAGAATCCCATCTGTCTCTTTCTCTTGGATGCTGGCAGGGTATGAATCACATCAGTTCTGGGAACTTCCTCTGTTGGTGACATAAAATGCTGTCTAGAAGCTAGATGGGGTAATTAGCTTTGTGGAGTTATCCCACACTGCTTCCAAGTGTGGATTGAGGCTTTGTGTTCCATAGCATACTGTCAGTAACAGTGTTGGTTTTTTTAATTGGGATTTAAAAAATGCAGTGGTGTTTGACTGGGGTTGAATGTTACTGTTAATACTGATGTGTATATATGCTTTTCCCTATGTAACTATTAATCCTGATTCCAGGGCTTGAACGCTGCCTTGTTCTATGAGAATAAGGATCCCCGCACTTTTGTTTCTCTTGTACCTACCTCTGCTCACACAGGGGATGGCATGGGAAGTCTGATAGCTCTTCTTGTTGAGCTCACACAAACCATGCTGACCAAGAGACTGGCTGAGTGTCAGGAGCTGAGAGCTCAAGTCATGGAGGTAATACAGCAACTCTTTCTTGAAATTCATATAGAAATTTCTCCCTTCTCTGCACCCTTCTTTCTGGTAAAAAAAATGTGTGTTTGAAGTGCTTAAATAGGAAGTAACTTTTTTTCCCCTTTCATTCAGGTTAAAGCACTGCCAGGCATGGGCACTACCATAGATGTTATTCTGATTAATGGACGTCTGAAAGAAGGAGACACCATTATTGTTCCTGGGGTAGAAGGTCCTATCGTAACTCAGATTAGAGGTCTTCTGCTGCCTCCTCCTATGAAGGAGCTACGAGTTAAGGTACGGCAGCTGGTTACTGTACTGACATTTAGAACCAGGGAAAAAATAAATCAAATTTTATAAAAAGAGAACATAGTAGAATGTGGTTATATTAGCAGTATCTAAAGGGGGCTTCAAGGGAAATGCAGGGCACATCTGGTGTCTTTTGTGAAAATGTACTTGTATGTTCCTGTTGGGATGTGTGTAGTCACAGCAGTGGCAACGAAAACGATCAAGGAATTACCTTGCAGTGAGGATTAGGATGTGTATGCTTTAATAAGGGATTCAAGTATGTGGCTACATGTGAGAGGGAGATACTCATCTTAAATGGAAACCAGAGTGTACTAGCGCAGTGACTTCTGAGTTAAAGTTATATTAGCTGAAGTGGTTTTTTAGTAACAAAAACCATATACACTTACATTTGAGAAAAGTGAACACATGAGTTTCTAGGGCTAATTGGTGAGCGGCAGTGACCAGGTCTTCTGCAGAATCTGCAGCCTCTTGGCACCTTCAAGAGTTGTTGGAGGTTTTGCTGCCCTACTCTTATTAGCCTGAGGAGAGACCCTGAATTGGAGATCCTTCCTGCATGGCTTTCCATGAAATGAAGAGGAGACATGGAAGCAAAAGGCTGTAAATAAATTAATATATATATTAAGATTAATGCATGCAATTCAGAGATGAGGAGAAGAGCTGCTTTGATGTTTCCTGTTTAAATGGGAAGGAATAAATGTCTGCGCAGATTTTTTTAAGGCAAAGAAAACCATACAGATAACGTAGGTGAATGTGGTAGGACAGGCCTTTTAGGTCTGGGAACCTTGAGCTGGGGAAGTGGGCGTAGGGTAGCTGCTGGGCTTTTTTGAGGCAGGCAGTGAGGATGCATTTTGATTCAGCTTGTTCATGTGGAATTGTCATCCTTGAAATAAGACCCAGATTTTGGGGTGAAGGGCTAAAGGATAGAGGTTTGCAGGAACAAAGTGCTTACTTTGGAAGGAAGGAAGCTGCCTTGCAGTTTTAAGAAAAGGATGAGATATCTAAATAAAAGAAATTAAGAAACAAACCAGAAAATCCTTCCAACGTAAATTTAAAGATCTTCAGAAATAACTGTTTTTGTTATGTCTTAGAGCCGTGCTCTGAGTGTGAGATCTTTGAGGTTCCCCTGGATTGGGGGAGAACCCGGGAAATTAAACATGGAATTATGCACATGAGAAGGCTGGATGGCCTCTGGTGGGAGAGCGAGACAGCCCTTCTTGCGCAGAGACTTGGGCTGTGTGTGAGCTAAGCTTGAGTGTTCTTGTTAAAGCTGTTGGCATCTTCCCATCACTGGGCTGAATTTGTGGGGTTTTGTTAGTGAGTAGCTGCCTATTGCTGCTTGCTCTTTTCTAGTAAATGTTCCTTTTTGGCCCCCATCTGTGCTTTTAGAAGACTTCCCCATGCCCTGCCCACCTCGGCAGGGGTGCAGGGGCTATCTGAAGGGAGAGGAGCACGAGGGCTGAAACATGCAAGTGCAAAGCAGAGACAATCACTGATGAAAGTTGGGAGCTGCTGCCCTTCACTGCTCCCCGCCGTGTTCTTCAGCCGCTCAGCACTGCGTTGTGTTGCTGTGCACCAGCAACAGAACTCTTTGCTAGTGTGTAAATTCTCTTTTTCAGAACCAGTATGAAAAGCACAAAGAGGTGGTTGCTGCTCAAGGCGTGAAGATTCTTGGGAAAGATTTGGAAAAAACCTTGGCTGGTTTGCCATTGCTTGTAGCTCATAAAGAGGATGAAGTCCCAGTCCTTAAGGTGAGGTGGCTGATATGGGACTACAACACACTGAGGGTAACTTGAGCTCTCTGGTGATGAAACTCAAATGTTGAGAGCTCAATTTGCAAATAACTGGGTTTTTCGGTTGTTTTAAAAACTGTTCCAGTAACATGTTTTAGCCTTGTGCCCATGTGAAGTTTTGGTGGTGTGATGTTTTTAGTATCTTGACCGTTAGTTTTTTCCCTGATATTTTGCTGGGGTGTCTCTGCTGCTAGAATAAGGTTTGAAAACAAGTATTGTGGCATAGTTTGACTCTGTTAAATACTGATTTGGTATTTGTAGTAATTTATGCATATATTCTAATCAAATTATATTAGGTACATATCTACTAGTGGAGTTCTGCGAACTCTCCTAATTGCAAAGCTAATTTAAGACTTTTGTAATAAATTTCTTTTGTGACTTACACTTAAAAATGGCAGGGGAAAGGATGTAGCTATCCTAAACCCAAAACTGCTCTGTGTTCTCCAAAGGCAGGATGTTAGTTTAGAAAGGAAATTCACACATTGCTAATTTACTTTTAATCATAGTCTTCCTTTAGTCTTCTGTCTACTTATTTGTGTC
Source organism: Melanocharis versteri (assembly GCA_013397845.1). Classification (NCBI taxonomy): domain Eukaryota; kingdom Metazoa; phylum Chordata; class Aves; order Passeriformes; family Melanocharitidae; genus Melanocharis; species Melanocharis versteri. Next base: position 282,141 of record VZTG01003862.1, read on the forward strand.
TTTGAAGGGAGGTTAAACTTTTGGGATGTCCAAACACAGACCTCCTTGCTGGGTACATCTGAGTACCCATTACTTAAAGTGTACTACTGGTAGTAGATACACGATGGCCAAAAGTCAATGGCAAAACCCATTTATCTGCCAGAGAGAGAGGCTAAGTGTTTGGGGTTAAAAGGCATGGGCTCTGAAAAAATGTGTTTTTTTGACTTCTCTAAAAGCAACAAATTGGCTTTGCTGCTCTTGCATCCTGTTGTGTACCCAGGCCTAAAGCGTGTTCAGGATCCTTTCCAGCTCATGGTTTTAGGTGTCAGCTTTTGTCATTGATCCTCAGGCAGCCATAGGCATTGCCGCACAGTGTGGGCCATGTGTTTGCTCAGCCTTGCCAGCAGAAACTTGCAGTGCTGGGAAAGTGATGTGTAGTCTGCAGAGAAATGTCACCAGCTCTGAAGGTGGGCATCTGCTCAGTTTTATATGATCACCTTCCTGCAAAATCCTCAGGTCTAGTTCAGCTCAGGCTTTTCTAATGCCAGAAACAGGTGGTGTCTCACAGGCTGTGTATGACTTACACTGCAGGTCCCACTGTCCCTTGGGACCTATCACCATGGCTGTCGCATGTTTTCAGCAGCTCGTGAACAGGAAGATTTTGTACCCCGAGGCATAAATAGCAACAGAACTAACACTTGCTTTTTTCTCTCCTGTTTTTTTTTTTTCTGAAGGATGAACTAATACATGAACTGAAGCAAACACTGAATGCAATCAAATTAGAAGAGAAAGGTGTTTATGTCCAGGCTTCTACTTTAGGCTCTTTAGAGGCATTACTTGAATTTCTTAAAACATCAGAAGTGCCAGTAAGTACTACTGTGCTTTATCTGATGCCACTGATTCTGTGTTTTAGTCAGTAACTGTTTCCTTTTGACTCAGAAAGATGAGTGACTTGATTTTTGTGGCTTTCTTCAACAGTATTCAGGAATTAATATAGGTCCTGTCCATAAAAAAGATGTTATGAAGGCATCAGTTATGTTGGAGCATGACCCACAGTGAGTACCTTTGCTTTACTCTGTCGATAAATGTGCAGTGGTTGTGGGAAGGCCCGGCCGTGGCTCTGGGTTTGTGGTGTGCCGGGTGCACGTTGTGCTCGCTGTTCCTACAGGTACGCCGTCATTCTGGCATTCGATGTGAGGATTGAACGTGACGCACAGGAGATGGCCGACAGCTTAGGAGTTCGCATTTTTAGTGCTGAAATCATTTATCACTTATTCGATGCCTTCACAAAATACAGACAAGACTACAAGAAACAGAAACAAGAGGAATTCAAGTAAGTATGAGCAATCGTATTCTGGATGCTTCCCAAATAAGTGTCTCTCTTATTATAGTATAAATGAAGCTGTATTTAACTACTTGTTTCTTTATTATTACTTAGCATGTAGCATGTAGTTCTGATGGAAAGGGAGGAGAGGAGGAAGATGGTAGGACAATAAATTGATAGTTTTCAAGAATTCCGTGCTCCAGTCTAGTTGTTTAGGTCTGGATTAGGCCTAGTAGGGTGAGAGCTGTGAAAGCTGTGCAGCAGATACAAGATTCAGCTAGAACTGTTGTGTAATATGGAGTGTTTTTATTAAGGTTTGCTTTCTATACTGGGCTTCTCTTCCTAGATTGTGACAGATGGGTTAGTCTTGCAGAGTTGAAAAACAAAACTAAAGGGATTTGGATTCTATTGTTTCATATTCATGCGATTCCAGTGTGGAGGGCTTAATTCCAACTGCAGTAACATGAATATTGTAATTGTGTAAGGATTTATAGGGACCCAAAATTAGTTTTTGGAATCATGTGTCATTGGGTGGTCTTCAGTAGAATAGGGACAGTCAAAATAAATGAAAATGTATTTCATTTCATATTGATCCCAACTTGAGTTTGTTTAGCTCCGCATTTAAATGTGTTTGTTCACTTGGCAAACTAAAATCTTGACATTTTGGTGTTCAGGCAGCAATATTTCTATTCCTGTGTTCTTGTGAGGCTGTAATTACACTGTAAAATTACTACTCCTTTGGTCTTGGTCTAAGTTGAGCGCTCAAGCCTGCCAAATTAAAATCCATGCCAGGCATGCATGATTATTGCTCTCTGTAGTTCTTGAAGATCAGGTATGGACTTGAATTAGCATGATTGGAAAAGAGGTTTTTTCCTGCTTGATTTTTTTCCAAGTAACACTCCTAGAATGAATGCCCAAGAAGTGTGGGAGAAGGCTTAACTGTTGATGTTACATCCACTGTATCTTTCAAAGTGCCTTTTCTTGTCATCTTCCAGGCATATAGCAGTGTTTCCATGCAAGTTGAAAATACTCCCTCAGTTCATTTTCAACTCTCGTGACCCAATAGTGATGGGTGTCGTGGTGGAGGCCGGCCAGGTGAAGCAGGGGACTCCCATGTGTGTACCTAGCAAAAATGTAAGTAAGGGCCTCTTCCCACTGCACCTTTGATCCAGCTGGTAGTTCCTGGGATGATGCACCATGGAGCCCTTGCATGCCTTTCCTCAGTGCACAGATTTCTGGTAGGAGACGAGCTTCAGACTTGCAGATCAAGTCTTTCTTCTGGTGCTCAAATATCTCACTGCTCTCTGCCAGAAGAGCTGCGCCCTGGAGTGGGGCACAGGAAGGGTGGCTGGAGGGCACCTGCCAGTTCTGTGCTGTGGTGTTGAGTAACAGGCAAAATTGTCGTACCTGGTAGCTAAAAAATGGGAGAACCAACTCCTGACATTTTGAGGGATTACCAGTTGATATCCCAGATGAGCTGTGGGAGGTTGGTGTCCCTGCCCTTTTCAGGATGGAGCGCTTGCTGTGCTGTACATTGCGCTTGCCTGTGCTGAGGCAGCAGCTCCGCCAGTGCCGCACTCCTGCAGCAAGTCTGTGCCTCCAGACAGGAGTTTAGAGAAGGCTGTGTGCACAGAGGTTTGGTGGGTGTGTTACAGCTGCTTCATTGTATTACAGTTTGTTGAAATTGGAATAGTTACAAGTATTGAAATAAACCACAAGCCAGTGGATGTTGCAAAGAAAGGCCAAGAAGTGTGTGTTAAAATAGAACCTATTCCTGGGGAATCACCTAAAATGTATGGACGACATTTTGAAGCAACAGATATCCTCGTCAGCAAGGTAAGAGCAATCTGCATTTTTGGAGAGGGCTTAGGAGAGACGGACAGCTTGCTTGAAGTGGAAATGTAGCATGAAGCCTGAAAAACATGGGAGGAGCCTGCTGTCACAGACTGACATTGACGTGGGAGGGTGCGTGTGTGGCATCCTGCGGCCGAGGTCTCCGAGCCGTGGTTTGAGGTCTGTAGTGGTGCCCCTGCAGAGGCCCAAAGGAAGGAGGTGCTGTGGCTGGAAAGACCCTGCAGCTCAGAGCCCCTGAGAGGGCAAAATGCCACACTCACAATTTGCTAACTGTTTGTACTCAGAGCTGGTGCTCAGCAGTCCCCCAGGCATCACAGCCTGTGCTTGAAATGGCACAATAAATAGCAGTCCTCCAGTTGCTCTGATTGTGGAGCACTGGGCTTGGATGAGATGATCCCTTGCTCGTTGGAAGTAAAGCTATAGCTCTCCACCTTCCCAACTGCTTTAGTCACCATGTCATAAGACGCTCCCAGCCACACATGTGCCGGGGGCGTGTGCCCACAAATGAAGGGTGAGTAGGACCTGGGATAGGGACAGGGTGGGGTTGCTGGTCCTGTAGGCCCTGGTGGAAGCAGGAGGCCTCTCCAGTTCTTGCCTTACTCCATAAGGAGTGGGATGGTCTGTCCAGCTGCAGCCCCTCAAGACCAAACAAGGGACATGGTGTGAGGAGAAATGAAGGGAAACAAATAGGATGGGTCATACAGCTGATCAGTAGCAAAGGTGGGCTTAGAATGAGTTTACCTGGTCTTCAGATTAACTGTTTCCAACGTGCTGAAATCTGCCTTTAATACCTGTGTGTTTCTGATGGGTTTGTCTCGTGTGTTACAGATCAGCCGTCAGTCCATCGATGCTCTGAAGGACTGGTTCAGGGATGAGATGCAGAAGTCTGACTGGCAGCTCATAGTAGAACTGAAGAAAGTGTTTGAAATCATCTAGATAACTTTTACAGCAATGGGGAGGCAGGAATAAATGCACTCTTCCTGTTCTAAAAAAGTTACCAACAACGTCCTGTATTGAAGACAGTGTTGGATTTATGTTTGGGAGGAAAATATGTGGATAAAATGTTTTCCATGAGAAACCAAGAAATTTACACTGGTTTGACAGTGGTCAATTTACATGTTCCCATAGTTCCAATGTGCCTGTTCACCTCTCCTACTACCCTTCCCAATACTGGCTGCTGTTTTAAAGTTTGCCCTTCCCTCTCTTACACCTTCCTTCCACCCTTTTTCCCTCCTTCTCTCCAAAATAAAATAAAATAAATTGAATTTTTATTACAGAACTAAAGCTCTTTCACTTTTATACTGATGAGAGCAGTACTGCAGTATTTGATTAACCAAGCTTCTGCAGACTTTGTGATTCTCGGGACATTTTTGATGTAAGAAATACTTCTTTATTTATGCATACCTCTTTCCTTGACTTTCTTTTCCTACATTCTTCTGCTTTGTGCCTATAGAACTTTTTTTAAATAGAGAATTAGGCAGTTGGCTATCTCTGTATTTGCTTTGTGTGAAACAATGTTGTAAAACATAGCTGCCCACCTTTTACTGCTTGTACAGTTCATGGAAGTCAACCTGTAATCATTATAATGCAGAGCCACAAATAAAGGAGATGGACATAGCAGCCCATTTGTTTTACAGTTTGCTTCAGTAATCAAAGTTTCACTTCATGGGCTGTGGCAAATGTGGAAAGGCCAAGCAGGGGCCCTCTTGCCTCTCTCTGCTTGGCAAAAGGGTGGAGGCTGTTCCAGCAAAGGCGTTTCCTCCTCTGACTGCACTTCCTGGCTGCTCAAGGTGGTGATGTCAGCGTTCCTGAGGCCCGGGAGAGGCAGGCCAGGTGTTTAGCACGGCACAACTCCCGGAGGAGGTCAGAGCTGGCATCTCTTCTCCAGCTGCTGCTCAAGGGCTGTGAGCACCGCAACAGCTGCCGGCCAGGGAGCTGTGACTTTGGATGCTGCATCACAGCTGTGGAGTCACCTGACAGCGTGCGACTGAACCAGCTCCAGCGTGGATGTTCGTGATGACCAGGAGTCAGTTTGTAATCCCAGTGTTTTCCTACCGCCCCTTCCCCTCTGCCTCCCTGCCTGGGATGACAGCTTGCTGTATTCTTACTCAGGCTGTCTCTGGGTAACTCACAGCTCATGTTGACAGGAGCAAAACAACCACTCTTCAAAAGCACAAGCTGAAACAAAATCGAGGATCTTTTATGCAGCTGAGATTTTTAGCATTTAAGATACTTACAAGAGTTTAACATGCAGAACACAGTTTGATCAGCTTTCTTCTGTCACTTGGATTACTTTTTATGTCGGAAATATCTGAATGTTATGATTGAGACTATGTGGACTCCATTACAAAGGAAAATTTAATAACTCACCTCCTTTGCAAATGGAATTTAATTTTCTGGATTTTTTTGTTAAGACTTTAAACTTGCCATTGAAAAGGACCTTTTCACTATGGTTGGTGTGTGGTGCAAATTCCCATCAGTGGGTGAACAGAACGATCAGAGGGAGGAGACTGCATTTAATTGTTAAAATTTTCCTTTGCAATCTATGCAATCATGAAAACTACACTAATAAAAAGTTCTTAAGAACACGGATGTCAAACAGTGTGGTCGACGTATTCTTCATTGTTTCCCCAAATGTGGAAGGGTGTTCTTCCTATAGGTAAAAACTCTGGGAAACTGATACGCTGCTTTGGCAGGCTCCTGTTGTGGAACTTATAAATAGCCTGACAGTTAATTAAGGCCAAGTCCTTTCAAAGGTGCCAGTTTTAAATCTGCCTGAGCCCCAGTTCCAAAGCTGGGGCTGTTACCTGAAACCTGAGTGGTGAAATACCTGCTTGAGTTTCAGCAATACCGGCCTCGCTGTGAGCAGCTGATGTGCTGGTTTTTCTAGACCAAGGGGAAGAGAAAAAGGCAGCTTCAAAAGCAGGAACTGAAGGGGCTCTGAAAGACCCAAACTAGAAACTAATGGAAACTTAGATCTTGATTCAGCCAATGTCCATCTCTAGCCATGGATCGATGACTGGATGCAAGCGAATGAGCACCCGCAGGTGTTCACACACACGGATCAGACGCCCCAGCCTTCTCCAGGATCCCCACTGTCTCAGTCTTTCCTGTGCTGCAGGAGAAGCTGGTCTGCCTAGGCACCACTGGGGGCTGTGTTGAGAGTGGCTCTGTGTCTCTCTCACACCGAGGGGCCCAGCACTGCTGAGCAGAGGGAACAAGCTCCTGCCTTGACTCCTGGGGATCTTCCTCCTGCGGCCCGGCAGGGTGGCAGCTGCCCGTGCTGCACCAAGCAGCCCCCAGGCCCCGCCTGCAGAGCTGGCCCCTCCCCGGGAGCAGAACCTGGCACCGCTTTGTGCTGAACTTCACGAGGGTCCCAGCACCTGCTGGGTCTCTGGAAGCAGCAGCCCCCACCCTCTCAGCCCATCCTGTCATCAGCAAAGGCGCTGAGGCTGCGCCGCCACATCGCCCGGGTCCTTTACAAAGGTGAATAGGACTGGACCTGGTACTGGCTCTGGGGACCGCTCGGGCCTGGCCCCTAACAGGGCTTGGTACCACTGACCACTGCGCCCACAGCTTGCCTGCCCACGGAGTTTTTAATAAACTTCTCTCTTTCCAGCCTGTACTGCATCAGCTTGTCCCTGAGGATGGTACAGGAGGTTTAAGGAAAAGCCTTACTGAAGTCAAGAGAAGTGACAGCTCCTGCCCTTCCCTCATCTGTCACCTGGCTGTAGAGGTTGGTACCTCTCCCAGTGCTGGATATGAGGAAGCCAAGGGCACAACCTAAAGCTAAAACCCTGCTGCCACTGCTGTAAGCTGTGCTGCAGCCAGGGACGTGACCACACAGCTTTCTCTGCCCCAGTTGTACTGGCACCTGCAGCCACTGTCGGTGCAGCACCTCCTGCCCTTTGCTAGGCAAGGTCCTTCCAGCTAAGCTGGTGGTGCAAATCCTGCTCCAGGGTTAGCTCCAGTTTGCACTCCTGCTCTCAATTCTATGCCCAGCATTATGTTTTTAAGAAGGGATACTTCTCACCTCCCCCCATCATTCCTTCAGAAGAGATTTTTCTTACCAACTTGGTTTTCATCAAGTGGTCTTCATTCTCTCCAGGGACCTGAACAGCCTTGTTCAACGTACTGGGCTGAGTACAACCGTGCGAGGCTGGTGCACACCTGGAAAAAGCAGACTTGCCCGAAACATGAACTGCAGGGATACAAACACACCCCCAGAGCAGGGACACAGCCATGGTTTATTTTGCTTCTGCTACTCCCTACAATCTGTTTTGTTATGCTGCACAAAGGAAATGCATGCCACAGGCTGGGGAGAACGGTGGTGTTTTACACATGGCTCTGTCTTGAGGAGGAGCAATGCAGAGAACGGATGCAGGCTTGAACAACGCTCCTCCCCCCAAGTAACCCCTCCTCCCCTCCTCCTTTAGGGTGACTTGCTTTCCTCCAGAAGTGACAGGACACCCAAGGTCAGACAGCACTCAGGCTTCAGCTGACACCCTGTGTGCTTCGAGAGTGGCTGGGCTACCCTGGCTTGAATCTCTGGAGGATGAAACTGAAAATGAACTAATATTCTTCCCTCAGCTTAAAATCTGTAATAAAGTTAGTGGAGAAGAAACAAAAAGTGGCCAAGTGCATGTACAGCAGCCTCCACCATGTGTTTAGGCAGTGCCACTGCATAAAACTTTGTGAAATGAATCAAAGCTGCAGCTTTAGTAAAAGGGGTTCACTATATTCAAACTGAAGCATCACAAAATAGAATCAGTACAAAAATATACATACAGTTCTTTATTAAACAACTGTAAACACTTCACTGTAAAAATCCATAAAACTTTATAAACAAACATTTTGTAAATAGATTCTATACTACAATAAAAGAATTTTAACACAATTATTTACATGCAATACTGACAAATTTGGCACTTTCTGAAAAGAAATGTACAAAACACTTTGTTGTTTAAAAAGAAATTTGAAATTATAAAAACTCAGGGCATTACTATCATGCACTTTGCAAATACCTCACAAGCACTTATGGCACAGCTAGCAGAGAGCTCCAGGCTCTCATCAAGCTCTTTACTACAAGTTCAGATAACTTTTAATGTGCTTCCGTAAGTTTGTTGTAAAACTACCTGAACATTGTCAAGAATGAAGTCAAATGCCATATTCCAAACTGATTCCACAGATGACTGCATTAACCTGAAGGGGAAAAGGAAGAAGAGGCTGAAAATTACCATTACCAAACCAGTCCTTTTTACAATCACTTCTGGTCTTCACACTGGAAAATAAGATCACAACAGTTCCCCACGAAAGGAATTTTGATTCAGTCCTGGTAAAGCCCTCCCTCTCTACTTAAACACACCACGCCTTACTTAATGCCACAGATTCCTGGTGTGAGCAATGTCACAGCAGCTTGTGAATGCTGGCATCTGGCAGTGGTGTGAGCCTGCAGTTAAAGTGGTGGGTGACCTTCCACCAAATTCATCCTGCAGACCAGAAATGGAAAGCTTCTGAATCCTGACCTTTGCTTCCTCATCCCAAGAGAGAGATGCTACTTCTCTTTTTCCAACAAATGCCAAGTGCAATTGACACATTTAAATAATAGGGTTTGGGGCACTATATATTTTTTTATATGTAATTATTTTTTATATTTATTGCTAAAAACAAAACATAATCATGGAGACCCACAGAGACCTACGAGTTCCCCTATGATGTGAGTAACTCTTATGATCAGCAGCTACTAGAAACAAATGAAAGAACTGCCCAAGGAAAACAAAGCAGCTCTGTACCCTCAGTCTCCCTTCTAGATCCCTGTACTGCAGGAGAGCAGAGGGTTCCTACACTCAGAACTTTGGAAGGTGTAACATCAGTACCACACAGGTAAGTGTGCACTGTCTGGAGAGACACACTGCCAGAAGTGCGGATCCAACACACAGACACCAGGAATGGGACATTCTGACAATTCTGAAGAGTTTTATAAAGAATTTACTATACAGATTTCATAAAACAGTTCATTGCGTTGTGTATTTTGCATTTTCTAAGGCCTAAAGATATCCCATAATACAAAAGCCCAGCGAACCTTCTACACTGCTGGAGTCTTTTTGGTGTTGATTCAATTTGTGAAATATATTTTGAAGCTCTAAAACACAAGCTGAGCTCCATGGTTAAGCTTTAGTTAGTAAGCAAGTCATAAATGGGTTAGAAACTTATAAACTCATGGGAAGAGTAACAGTAGCACAATAACAAAGTAACAGGAATGGATTTAAAGGCTGGAGATGAGACAGAATCTGGATGCAGCAAGAGAATGAAATCAGGTCTAAGATGCCATGAAAAAAAGAATAAAAACAGGATGAAGAAAAGGGACAATGCTGACTAAAAACTATAATCTTTGACTGAAAACTATTATCTTTGTCTAGAAATTGTTGCCCAGAGAAGCTGTGGATGCCCCATCCCTGGAAGTGTTCAAGGCCAGGCTGGATGGAGCTCTGAGCGACCTGTTCTAGCGGAAGGAGTCCCTACCCACAGTGGGGGAGTTGGGCCTGGGTGATCTTTAGGGTCCCTTTCAACCCAAACCATTCTGTGATTCTATGAAATACTACTAAATTTTACTCTTAATTTTTCACAAATTACCTGTTTTAACACTCCAACTCCTTCTCTCAACCCCAGTTTTTAAGCTTAAAAACATTTATCAGTGGAATGTCTAAGGGGCTTGTGGCCTCACAATGAAGCATCCAGTGTATAAATTCTAACAAAAATAGTATAAAGTTCACAAACGCTAGCAATTAAGTTACCTTTTCATGTACTTAACAACCAGATCTAACTTTTCCAAGTCTTTTTCTTCTATTAGATCAGTACAATATTTCACAACCTGTAGAATGTCTTCTTCCATAGGATCTGTAATTAAAAAAAAAATTTAAAAATGAGATCTTTTCTCTAAGCATACTTAGAATATAATCACAGAATAATGGGAATACAGTAGAAAGAAATTCTGCAGTGTCAGCACATCAGGGGCCAACCTGACAATTTCTGCATTCTCACACATCTTCCTGACATCAGAAGCTGCGCACATAGCAGGACTACAGGGTCCTGAAATACCTGTCTCTTTTTTTTTTCAGTAAGAACAACTAACAGCAAAGCCAGCAGTAACCAAAGGGAAAAGAGACTGGGATTTAGAATGCAATGGCTGTTTTGAAACTCTTAGGAGAATAATAATGTCCAGGGTAGGAAGGTCAAATTTCCTGAGGTTTTAAGGAGTTGCTATTTGTTTGACATAATTCAAATCACAGTTTAGCAAGAGTGTCACAGTTGCGCACTTTTTTTCCCCTAGGGCTCTTTCCAGCATTTATTTTCACAAAAACCCAAACCCTGCACTCCTTTGCCTCTAAAATGACATCTTCATAGAAGAGAATAAATTCCCTTTTAAGAGCTTTCATCTTAGTGGTTGCAATATGTTGGAAAAATACAGAAAACCTCAGACACGAGTAACATCAAGGCAAAGGACAAGGGCCTGACACATGGGTTGAAGAGACAGCATGTAAATTTTCATGATGTTAAGCAAGACAGAGGAGCTGGCAAAGCCACAGAGTAACAACTGGTAGAAAGAATCAAGTTCTTCCAAGACTGCCAAGGCAGTAAGACTTCAGGAGTAATGTGAAAAATAAGCAGCAAAAAGAAGAGTGAAGGGGAAAGAAAGCATTAAAAGCCTACTCAAAGCAGGTTTTTTTGTGATGCACTGCAAGATCACCCCAGTGTGACATCCCGCACCTGAGATAGTTGTGATCCATTCCTTCAACAACGTCTTCACGTCGTTGAATTCCACAGCTCCAGCGAGGTTTGGGGCCTGTGGCCTGAACGAGCCTGGCTGCTGCTCCGTCTGCAGAGCTGATGGGCCTGAAGAATCCGAAGTTGATGGAACTGCTTCTGCCTGTTCCAAACATAGAAGTGGATAATGCTCAGTCTGGCAAATACGGTAAGACCACATACATACAGAGTTTAGTGTCAGTAAAGAATCCAGGAAAGAAAAATAGCTGCATTTGTGAGCATGAACTCAGTCTAAAGAAGCAGACACAGCTTTAGTGAAAGCTGTTTGTGTTAAAAGTACCTGAGCAGCTGTTCCTTCTTGTTTCAGGAAGCCATCTATTAGCTTCTGTGGGCTTCCAGATGTAGCTGGCATGTTTTTTGCAGGACTAGCAACAAGTCTGTTTTTCAAAGGACTCTGAATCTTTTTTACAGGACTGACTGGATTTTTTTTCCGTATTTTTTTCTTATTTTTCATACTTGTATGCTTCAGGTGTAGGAAAGGATTTTTTGGCACTGAAAAACACAGGAATAGTCATTGGTTGACACATTTAAAATTTAATGCTTTTCCACTGAAAGGGGGACTCTGGATCTTCCACAAAAATCTAAGGATCACTTGAGAAAACACAGCCTAGATAAAGCAACTTTAACACACACCATTCCAGATCCTGGCAAGGTTTTAAGTATTTGAAAAGCACTGTTAGACTTTCAGTGTACTCAGAGGATACACAGCTATTCATAAGCTTTTTAATGTGAGCATTTCAGTACTTGAATATAAGCAGCTGGTGAAATCTGAATCTACTGGACAAATTGCCTCACCTCAGCCAGAGCACTGTCCCACCAGTGTTATCAGCAAAGCCAGCACTGTAAAGCCCCCACAATGCTTTTATCACAGTTTATGAAGAAAATCGCTCTCATTCCATCATTCTACCGTAGCTGCATAAGTCTGCTGGCTATGAAATCAGGGTGTGATTATAATTACAATGCAGTGTTTAACTGGCAATCAAGCCAATAACATTTACAACCTGTTTTTATGACAAAGCATGTTCACAGGGAATTAGTCTTACTTCTTTATACTGATTACAAAAAGGAGACCTGGATGATCAGCTCAGAGGAAACCCACCTGACTATCAGACATACAGTGAGATGCAGCATCACTCTCTCCAGCTGCCCAAAAGCCCTGCCAGTGCTATGGGTTTCAGGGAACCATGAGAATGCTCCCTGAACAGAGTTTAGCTAACTTAAGAAGGTGCAGTACTTTAAATCACAAGACACATGAAGTTCAGATTCCATTCTGCAAACATATGGATGTGGGTAAGTTTAATGCCACAGTCTCCATGAATTGAATTAATTACCCATTTGAGTAAAGCTGGGCACCTGTTTGCAAACTGAAACCACAGCTGGTTGTAACTGACAGTCTGTCAAAAATAAATACAGAAATTCAATTGAACACAGCATCTTCAGAGAAGCTTTGGTTGTATTTTCCAGTTTGTCACTTGGGGTTGCATAGCTGTTTGGATAGCAAACAACTGCTATACCAGAAGACTACGGCACTATATATTCTCACCTAAAGTGTTAGCAGGCTGCTGCTCTGATTGCTTTTGCCTTTGATCATATGCATCTTTCAGCTCTGCTTGCAACTCGGCAGGTAGCGCAGCAAAAACCTCAGGGTCCACCTGAACAGTAATAAAAGATTAATTTGATTATTTTAGGAGTGAGCAGCACCATTTGCTTCCTTCTAGGTCACTCACACGAGAAAGATATTTACATTTTATGCCAAGCAAAAATAAAGGAGATATAACTGAAACACTGTAAAACACATTGTACACTCTCTTTGTGTATTTTAGTTTGTAAAAACAACAAAATTTACATTTAATATTACTCTAATTATTTAATAACATTACTATTACGAGCATATAATGCACTAACCACCTTTACTCACCTACTGATACCCAGTACAGCTGCATTAAGAGCAGGATGAAGCCTAACCCAGAGAGCACTCCCTTCAAATTTCAAAACACAAACATTGTGACCATCAGATTTTTGTTCCTCCTTTTCTTTTGATACTTCTATTTCCTGCAAGCTGCTATATAACTCAGAATATTCTTGGAAATGGTCTCACTTCTTTAAGGACAGGAAAAGCCAAGTCCAGCTATGTCATATTTTGAACTAGCACAAAAGGATTTCATCTCTTTCTCCCACAGTTGTCCACCACTTGCTTGACTGATAAAAGCACAGTCCCCTGCAACTGTCCCAGAGATTGAATTCTAGACAGGAAATAATTTGATGCCAATTTTCAGACACACTCATATAGACAAAATAAAATTTCTTGTATTATCAGTTATTTTTTCTCATTCTGTGTCTGAAGTAGCAAATCAGTGTCAGACTTGTCTTGTATTTGGAGTTTCCCATTATAACTGGACAGTGTTTTCAGCTCATAATCTTCAAAATCTAATTCAAAAAAGCAAACCTATCATTTAGTGGATTAAATCTGCCAGTGGGAGAGTGCCCTTCATTTCACTGGTAAAAATTCAAAGATGTGCACAAACAACAAAAAATTAGTCAAAACTATAATTACTATTCTAAGAGCACAACGCAATTTCTATCATTATCTGAGATACTGTATTTATTACATGTCAATCTGCAAATGTATTAAAATTTATCTCTTATTTTCCATAGATTTCATTTTTTTTAGACCCAAACATGTATGCTATGACAGAGAGGTACAGTGTGCTGTTTACACACATGATGTCTAAATAATGCAGATCATAAATACGAATGTGCTCTTACAGGTTAAAATTCATCAATTTAGCACAAGTTTGTTCCTTTTTCAGAAGTCCACGAGTCAACACAAATTTTTCAGCACACAGAATATGCACTAATTGAAGGAGGAAACGGAAACAGCTCTGACCTCAATTACCACATAGATTGTGCAGAACAAAGCACTAGAGTGGAATGCAGCCAATTATACCACAGGTGTAAGTTATCTCTTTAAATACAAATTTTACTTAATAAAACTTTTTTAAAAAGGGTCAGTGCTCTCTGGTAAAGCATTTGAGAGTCAAGGATTTGGAATGCTCTGAATTGACACTGTTTTTTGTGTACACCACTTAATTCGTGCAGGAATAATGCAGTACACAAACCGGATGCATTTGTGTTAATTCCCCCATCACTTCTCTCTCAGTATAACACGGAAAAATTCAGTTAGAAGAGCCATCAGTCGAATTCATATGAATTCTCCAGTATAACTGGAATTTCAGGTAACTGACTGTACAGTGTCCTAACACTGTGATACAGGTATGTGAAAGCTTTCACATTATGGAGAACCTTGGTTTCATAAAGTCATGGATGACCTCAGCATACAGCTATCAGTATTTCTGATGTGCTTAAATCAATTTCCTTAGGAGGAATCTGTACCATGTCAAGACAACGTAAGGATGAGATGAAAACTTGTCACCACTAATTAACACCACTATTACAAATGTCATTCATTTCTAGGCATCTGTAATCTTTACTTTTTGCATCCTACACTTTTGCAGGTTTCAGGCTACAGAGGTATACAGCTATTCTAAATTTTAAGATTACTTCAGCAACTGATGGAAAGGAATGCAACCTATCTGGATTCCTTTCATAGGAGAACTTTACCTAACAAAAGAAATTTTCCACATGTTTTCTAATGAATAAATCACTATCAGCCAATTAGCTTTGCACCTGATCATAAAAACTCAGCTCAGACAAAAGGAATGAAGAGCTGAAAAACAAACCTTATTAAGCTATAAAAAGATGGTGGGACATAATTTATATCTGAGGTAGCTAAATTACTCATGTTGGAGTGGTTGGCAGTATTTCTATGCCTGAAACCTATTACTACTCATTTCACTGCTTCATGGGCCACAAAGTAGATTTAAATGTTTGTGTGCAGTCATAGCATATACACTTCCACAAAGACTTTAAGAGAAAAAATGTGTCAAACTATATTTAGAGTGCGATGGTATTTTTGAATTAAGTTCATGTTTGATTTTTCATACAGAAAAAAAATCCTCCAGTATTAATGAACTGAGTTTAGCTTTTTTTTTTTTTCACCAAGCCTACAAGAAGTTTTGCAACTCTACTATTCTAGGTATTAAACTTGGACCTAACTCAGGAAATGAAAATTGTAAGTATTAGTCCTCCTTTTGCCAGTAAAGAAAGCTGAAGGGCTTTTGATGCCTAAAGGAAGGCTACCTGGAACAGAGGCTGGACAGAGTTAAAGAATAAAATAGATATTTATTGAAAGGCCTTCACAGGACACACCCTGGGAGCACAAAAGTCTGGCCAAGACTACACACAAGATGGACCCCCAAGATGGACCCTGGGTCACGGGTTCTCGCCCTTTTTATAAGTTTTGGTCCATTTACATATTCGGGCCAACTGTCCAACCACAGCTTCAGTCCACGCAGTCCCATCCTTTCAGTCTGTCCCCTCTCAATCCGTGTATGTTTACATTCTTGGGGTCTGAAGCTGCAAATGTCCGTGGTTCTTCGGGCTGGAAACGGTGTGTTCTGTCTAGCCAGGCTAGGAGAAGAGCTGTTAGCACTATATGTGAAGCCCAGAGTTACAGACACACTAACGCAGTATGAAATCTAAAAAATATGAAAGTTAAAACTAAAGGTATCACTTTCAGGAGAAAATTTGGAGTATGAGCATGATGCACTCTCAAATAGATAGTATGGATATCCCTGACAGATAAATAGGAAGTACTCAATTCTTCTTGAACTACATCTTCAAACAAAAAGGCTGCTCTACTAAGTTGCATTTTTGGATCAAGTAACTGGGTCACAAAATACATTAGTAGATAGAGACAGAAAAAACCTGCAAAAAACTAATGTAAACTAGATCTTTTAAAGAAAACTTCAACAAGTAATGCTGTTTTAAAAAATAACAATCAATTCTTGACTACCTAATTATTAGACAGATAAAGCATAAACAAACTAAAAGGAATTTTTACAGAAAGCCCTATGCAGTTCCCATTTACCCTGAAAAACAGTACTGAGTGGCAAGCCAAGTGTGGAGGGTGTACTTCAGAGCACAGCCTGATTGAACACACATCTTGCTTATGGGCAGACATAACTGCAAAATTTAAAACAGCTGGGGCAGAGAGAACTCAGATATTATTTGCACACTAATCCATAGGGGAAACCAGACTTTGAAGTTCAGGAATAAAAACTGACACAACTGTTTCTGAACCAATGAACTTGAATTAAGATGAGTAAATTTTAGTAACAGAATAGACTACGTATTTTTTTAAATAACCATCATGCATTAACAATTTAGTGGAATTTCTATATTATTTTCTCTGGATTTTCTGTCAGCTAAGCAACATTATGCCTTAGAAACAGCAACAAATCTCTATAAATGTGATTAAGTGGTATCACTTCATTTGAGAACAGCAAAGGTGCAATGAAACAGAAAAATAAATACTGCTCCATTTTAAATGATGCAATGCAAGACAGTGTATCCCTGAGTAACCCAATCTTTGATTTTTAAATTTTTTTTTTCTTTTAATTTTTACACGACATTTGTCCAGCACCATTCTTGGACTGAAGAGTGGAATAACATTAGAAGCATCATTACTGCTACCTGCTGCCTCTTCAGGTCCCTATTTTGACAAACATCTTTGCTCTTTTCTCATCCTGGACCTGCTATGTATGAGTCCATTTAAAAACTATGGCAATATGCACAACCTTTAGCCATGACTGCCCTTCTCTCAGGAGTGGGATACAAACAACCACGTCTACAGAAGAAGCTAGCAGAGGTTGGCTTTACCCCATCAGAACACACAGTGCTCTCTCTTAAACAGAGTGAGTCTCCTGTGACTTAGCTAAGCAGATTTTAGGACTGCTTCAGACTTATGGTTCCGTGTAATGCAGCTGCAATGCAGAAAAAAAGCTATTTACAGACTGGATTGCAAAGTAAGCCATACATGAGGGGGTTTTACATTAAACAATGGCAAAAACATAGGCATACGGATTACTATAATATTCAATAAATATTATCATACTATGTTTCTGACAGATAATGTAACATTTAAAAGCGGACTTTTAAAAGACATTGAAGGACCATGAACAATTTTGGGAAGTCACAGGTTCTAGTTAATGCTGTCTCAAGAAAGAGCTTTTAACTTCCCACAGATGAAAAGTAGTTTAAAAAAAGTAGTTTAAAAAAGCTGTTTATTGATACCAAGCAAACATCCTACCTGTGAGAAAGCTGGCAAGGCTATTACATTGATTCCCATACTGGTATTTGGTTCTTGGAGCTCTGGTATTTGTAAAAGCACTGTTCCAACAGGTTGTGACAGAAGTGCAGTGTTACATCCATTTATTGGCTCTTTTTTGCTCTCTCCGTAACTCTCTCCTTGCTGAACAGCACATATTTGCTCTACTTGCTCTCGAAGATCAGGTGGCAGAGCTTCTAGCACAGACTTATCTAGCTACAAGTATATAAAAGCTTTTAGATTTTTCTAAGGAATAGATAACAGAGTTATTTTAATCAAAGAATTAGTTATACATTCCCTGAATTTTACAAAACCCACTACATATTACCCCGTGTATGCAAACATCCTCAGGAACCTGAGAGCTACACCCTGCAGCAGCAAAATATCATTTAAGACTAAGCAGTTCAGTAAATATGAATGCTCAGTTTTATCTTTTCACAATGATCAGCCGTCTTACCAAAAATCATAGGGTTTCCTCAACAGCTACCTAATGATAAGGAAACCCGAATTCTGAGTTCAAATGATACAGGCAACACATTGATATGAATACTAAATTGCTGTCTGGCACAAAGCTGTAAGCAATTAATTTCTTTCTTTATACAGTTCTAGGGTGCATGTTACTGATTTACTTTACTGGTATTTCATCTGTTTGCATACTGTCAGCCTTGCCAGCACTGGATGATGAAATAAGCTTTTATTTACTAACCATTATTCACTTGAAACAACTGAGATAACCCCTCAGTGTCCAGAAGTTGCTGTGTACAATGACAGCTGCACAAGTGACTGAATGAACTGCACAACTGACAAGCAGATGTACAGCATCATTCTTCTCACAAGTAAAATTTGAATAAAACTATATTGAGAAATGCCAACGTTTGCCTCTAAGTTCTGCTGAATAAGACTTCATTGCAGTGTTAGAATAGTTTATCTTTTAACTCTAAGAAGAAAATTTAGAGTTTATGACCAGATTCTGGATTTACAGAGAAGAACCACAAATATCTATGAAAATCTACTTGGCTTGGTAACGGAGAAGTTTTGATGAAAGCTGTCTGTATTGTTAATCACTTCGGTTACTCTTCCATGTTTGTATTCACTCATTCCAAATTTACTGCATATATAACTCTATAATAATTTTCTGGGAATCCTGGGTGTAAAATATCTTGCTGTTACTTTCCTAGCACAGTATACAAAGAGCAGTGTGGCACTAACTCTCACCACTCCTTCCCTGCACCGAATTTTTTACTACATTCCATATTATAATATGGTTAAAAGCAGAAAGAAAGATACTGTGCCATAAGGCCACTAAAGTTTTAGGAACTCTACTGCACAGCTAGTGCATTTTTCCCCTGTTTATACATATTCCTCCTATAGCAGCATCTGAGTGTACAGAGCTTCGCATTGTTCAGTCAAGTTACTTTTAGATCCTGAGCTGGCTTGGGTATTTCATTATAGGAACAAGTTTCCTGCCAAAAGCATAATTTGCTTCTTGAAAATGGATAAATATTTGAGAAAGCTGTTAAAAAAACATCAGAAATGCTTTTACAGATTTAAATGATAGACTTTAACAGAAGAGCAAGTAAATCTGCTTATACCTAAAATACCTGCAGAATTCTGTGCAGCTGTTTCATAGCAGACCCTTCTAACAGATATCTACTTGAACAGCATGTGGGCTGGAAATAATGAAGGCTGTCCCTTTGTTAAAACACACCTAAAAAAATTTCTCAAATCCAAAAGAAATATTTTACTTAAATATTGACCTCCTCTCATCTAAATAGTGGTATCTGTACAAATGTTAAGTGTGCATCCTAACTTCAATATTATTTATTTTATTAAGCCAAAATATTTTTGCATCAATAACACTTACTTACTGTGCACTGTACTTTACTAGAACTCTTTTTATCTAAAAAGAGCTCCTTTTGGGTCTATCCAAATAAGAGAGACAATCCCAAGTTTATTACAATATACTGCAGATGTTTCATATTCTCAGGTTTACCTGGGAAGCAGATGGAACCTCAATACTCAAATTGAGCCTGGATTTTACACTGATAGGAGAATGCACACCATTCCACTTGACAGCAGACTCTGTGGTGTTGGCATTAGAATTGAGACCAGGTGTGAGATTGGTACCATGAGATGGAAGAAAAGTGCAAGTTCTTGAATTAGAAGATATTTCAAGGTCCATAGCAGCCACAAATACTATACATATGGAAACAAAACACAGAATGATCATCTAATAGTTAAAAACACTCTGAAGATTCAAGACACAGTAAAAGGTAATTTCTAGCATTATTTGCTGAAGAGTTTACACAATATACAGCACAATCACAACACTTTCTACTTCAAAGTATCCTCTGTTACTATTAACTAAAACAAAAAATAAACTTTGGACTAATCCTATACAAAGTTTTATTAGCAGCATTTTCATTTGCAGCAGCAAACCCCACCCTCAGAAAGTTTACATAATACTGAGTAAGTGTTCCAAAAGGTGACCTATGTTAGGGTCCTTCAGAACTGATCAGTACCACAAATGCCAAGTACAAAGCTTACTGACCTTCCTTATGTTCTTCTTCTGAGCGCATTTTTGCTTTCTGAACATGAAAAAGATCAATAACTGAATGTGATCCACCAGGTAAATGTCCAGATTGTACTGTTGAGTGAGCTGAAGTTGTTTTGCTGATGGGAACTAGCTGCTGTACCTGAATTCCAACCTAAATCCAAAACATAAATTCATTCATTAATGAAGTTTTAAATAAATAAAATAAATTTAAAAATCTGTAATTATACAGTAATAACGTTGCCTGCCTGTTGTGCATGGGGGGGAGGACAAAAAAATATATTGAAATACACATAACAGCCCCTAAAAACACCCCAAACAAATCCCAGGATTATCCACCACAATCCAACAACTAAGAAATTAAAAAGATACTACCATCCTAACTTCTCTGACATAAAAAAGTGCTGTCACCAGGATCACGAAGCAATGTGTTTCTTATGGAATTTCTTAGACACTAACAACTACAGAAACACTGATAATAACATGGTTAGTATTAAATCTGGCTACCCAGCAATGCTTTACCCCAAAGACAATCTATATTAAATCTATCACTTCAGTCTACAAATGAGAATAATACTATTGTTTGACTTGTAAGACACTGTTTTTGCAAAGTGTCAGTGGATGAAAGTACTTTGGTAGTAGTCTTCTTTAGATGAGGTGTTCCTCATTTTTCAAGACATCCTAGTTTTTAATTTAACTTTTAAATACCAAATCAGCAGGGGTTCAGAAAGTGTGTCTAATTATGAATGCACTGGTGCACTGTGTGAGTTTATTGCCAATCCTCCATAATTTAAAAGAAAAAAACCTGACACTCAGAAAAAGTTGTATATGGGACTCAGAAAGCATGAAGGAGCTACTGTATGTATTTCCACCAGGTTTTCTTCTATAATTACACAGTAAGGATTTTGTTTATTAACACTTTCTTAGTTGCAATAACGGGATATAACATTTAAATTAAATATTTCCTCAACTCCAAGCCAGGGAGCTGACTTCGCAAGGCAACACTGTGAATCAAAACCCTACTTCTATATTCAGATGATGAATTAATGCAAGTTTGTTTTAGAAATCCTCTGTGTTCCATTGTAACACACGGCTGATGTCAAAGTAGCGGCATCGTGAGGTCACATTGCTATGTGATGAAACCACTGACATGAGCAAGAGTTCTAAAATAAACCATGAATCAAAAGAGCCAGAAAATCACCTTCAAACAAAGGCCACACCATGGGCTGGTAACTTTTCTTGCTCTAAGACTTGCAGTCTTGAACAAAAGCTCCTTTAATCTCTATCTTTGATTGGCATTACAAACAGTTATATATTAGTTTATATTAGTTACATAATTAATGTATGGCAAAAGTTTACACAAAATTCTAAGACAAAATAAAATTTACACATGCTGATAGAACTGTAGAAGATACTGTCTTACTTCGTTACCTCAGGCTGTTTTAAGTTGTGGACTAATTTATACCACAAAAAATTTTTATTTTTTTACATTTATGGCTTTGTAACCATGTTTTTCAAAGGTTACAAAATAAAATATAATTGCATACACTAATTTACATAAGCTTTGTATTATCTACACTTTTGCTTAAGTTTGGTTATCATCTACCATAGGGAACTGAAAATCCACAAAAGACAACAAAACAGGTTGAAAAAGAGAATGAATTTCAGTTTTCCCATTAACTCACCCCTCGCATATCAGATATGTTCAGTTTCATTGTGTGAAACATGTTCAGAGTTTCTTTCCCAATTACTTTTGCACTGTCTGTTGCATGGTCTAGGGTCACAGTCCTAAAAAGCATGAAGAAGTATGGTTAAAAAGGAAACTGTTTCACAAATCCTAAAGATAAAAATTCTGTATTTGTTCCAGAGAGGACCCGAAAGAAAGACAGATCATAGTTTCTTGGCATACAGAAACTGAACACTGGTTATTTGTTCTGTGGTTTCTTTTTAACGGTAGTTAAAACTAAGCATCATCTACAGAAAAAATAAGAAAAGCAGAATACTTACTAACTGAACATTCTCACTGTGCAGTCCACACATTAAAAGGTCAAATTTAGTATATATTTATATACATACAATCTACTGAAGCCAGACAAAAAGTTTCTCAAGAAGTTAACAGTTTGCACAAAAACGCACTCCTGCTTTTCTGTCTTTCACTCAAGCTTGGTTCACAGAGTTTGCTCAGTACTAAATCAGTTGTCAACTGTCAAATGTCTGCAGCAAGAGTTTCAAAAGGAACTCAGAGGGGAAGCAGATATAGGCATGCGCATGTGGATTACAAACAACAAGGAATTCAAATTAATGGCAAGTAACTTTAAACAGCATTGGAAATTATATTCAGCTATGGGCAATGTTTTGCAACAAGTCTCACAAAACAACCTGGCTGTGAGTTTTACAGATTACCACTTGAGAGTATGGCAGGGCAGCAGCAGTGCTTGGTAGTTCTGGATTCTCTAATGGCCTAACCTTTGACATAGTGAAGGACAAAATTTCAAGTGGCTCATCAAATGTATGTGAGTGCTGTAAAGTCTTCTCATTGAAATAACAGATGCAGTTTCAGCTCTGATGGAGTGGGCTTTACCAAGAAAATGAAGTTTGGTGTTTTGACAGGGTGCCATCCTGACAACTTACTAAACACTTTGATGGTGTTACTCTGCTTCTGAATCTGTCAGAAACCACCACGAACAGCCAAGTGATCTCTGGAAAGCTCTAGTTCTGCCAATATGAAAACAAAAAACCCTCCTACTGTGAACAATGTGAAGATCTCCTTAAGCTTTACATGTTAGTATTTTTAAGAAAAAGGGGATCAATATGACCACAAGTCTAAAGGTACACAACGCTTCAGAAAAATATTTTAAAAATGTCTATGCTGAACTATCAGGATTGGGTTTCAGAGATGCAGTAAAAATACCATTTCATCTCAAAACCCAAATTTGATTTTAAGCGTGTCTGCAAGTCTGAATCCTTTGTAGTACTATGATTATCATCCTAGCGGATCTTGACCTGTAGGATGAGAAAGCATAGCAAGCCATTCACCTGTGAGGAAGGGGGCAAGAAACGGGTTATGAGCTATAGCTACAGAGAAAATCTTAAACTGAAGAGAGAAACTGGTCACCTGGGGGAACACCACTCTGAGATTCTAATCCATTTGCTTGGATGCAACTTTTGGAGTTTACCCTTCCACTGCTAAAAAGCCTTTCACTGGGCTGAACAGAAATGCTCCAACAAAGACCGAAATACAGCACCCACAGCATAACCTGGATTGACTGGGGTTGACAAGGCCACTGGAAAGCCAGAAGCAGAAACAGAGACACCATCAAACAAAATCCTGGCATCTGAACCACTTTAGCGATGTGTGAACAATTTTGCATTCTTGGGTGCCCCCTGACCTTACTGAAGACATTATGAATTAGGGAAATTTCAGGGCATGCCTGACCACAGAAAAGGGGTCCAAACCACTGATCTTTTCATGAGAAAGCACTCTGACACTAGTTAAAAGAAGAATAAAGCTCTATCTCAACTCAATACTAAAGATATGTTCTTAGGCTGCTAAGAGTAAATCTTCAGCTTGAAGAATTCAGGATATCCAGAAGACCAAAGTACAGACTGATGGATTTTCTTCTTGATACATATACCAATCCTAAAAAGTGATAAGCTTCTTATAGTGAAACACGAATTTCAGTTTCATTTCGGTTTTTTTATTACAGCTGAATTCTATGTAACAAGATCACAAGAATGTGACAGGCTGTATGCATGCAAGTCCTACTGTTGAACTCTAACCCACGGAAAGAACTCCTGGGCATGTGGATGGTGCTATGCAGGGCCAGCACCTGGACTTGATGACCCCTGGGGCTCCCTTCTAACTCAGCATATTGTGTGATCTGGGAACTCCACCACCCCTCCTGTTATCAGCAACTCTGACCAAATGACCCTCCAGTTCAGGAGGGACTAGGTCTATTACAACCGAGATGGAAGGAAAAGTAGAAAAGACCTATCGTCTCTCAAAAGCCAGGATCATCCCGTACTGAAGGAACAACTGCTTTGATAGAGAAGTGTATGCCTGAAGAATATATGTGTATTTAGAAGGTTCTGTGGCAATCTTGTATGAAACAGCATAGGATACACAGTGCCTAGATTATATCCCTGTGTTTTCAGTATGCAAGTATATAAATAAAATTCTGATTAAAAGATACTTAGTCAACATCATCCAGTTTATCAACAAGGAACAAAGAACAGTGAATAGGAGTAACAGCACTGCCTGTATAAGCTGAAGGTCCTACTCCTTTAACAGCAACCAATCAGCTGACTACCCAGGCAGAATAACTGGGTTATCCCATTTCTCCAAGGATGGGCAGCCACTACAGGGAGCATCTGGATGAGATGTGCTATGGGGAGCCCAGGTAGAATGAAACTTTATTACACTGATAAGGATACACAAGAAAACAAAGGCACTTCTGATGAGTAACTTACACCTACATGAAGAAATGTAACTGTGAAGGTCAAGAGACCTGAACAGATTGCCTTCTTGAACAGCTGAAGCACAGGGCACAGTCTTTGAACTTGTGATTTTGAGATTCAACTTTCTAAGCTCCACTTCAGAACTTCATTGTCTGTTCTTGGACCAAAAAAATTCTCTGCAGATTTATTGGTAAAACAACAGGAAAGACAAGATTCAATACTACCAAACTTGTCTGTACTAAGACAAATGGCTGCAGTCCAAGGTGTCTGATGCCAGCTCCATCTTCAGAACCTGAAGTGGTCTCTCAATCTTCTGCAGCAAGTCGTTCTGCAAATATTGCCATAGCTCCCCTGCACTCTAGACTTGAAGGACTACTGTACTATCAGACATCTTTCTTGACAAGTACAAAGCACAATTTTCTCTGAGAACTGACACCAACTGTCACAATCAGTATGAGATCTATCAAGGAACAGCAGAAAACCTCTCAAGAAAAAGCAAAGCACCCAACATCACACAGCTCAGGGAGAGAGAACACTATGCAGCACCAGAACCTTTCAACTTGGCTGGGTTACTGAAAGAAATAAATGCTGCTATGTGTGTGTCATAGTGCAGGATGTAAATATGTCTTCTTCAAACACTCTAAGAAAACCATCATCTCCAGTATTGAGCAAGCTGGAGAAAGGTAGACCAATAATATACAGGCATATATGCATTACTGATAACCAGAACACCACAAATGTACGACCCAAACACAGAGGATTTTTAATAATAATATTCTACTTCTTATTTTGGTGCAAGTTTTATAAATAGACAAAGAAGTACCAAGCACTTCGAAATTTCTGTCCTGTCTTCCTATAAATTTTAGATCCTGCAGAAGCGTGTTCATGTCCAGTACTTACCTGGCAATATTATCACAGATTCCATGACCTCCGTATTTTGCAGGTTCTACTGGTGCTCCAGCCTTTCTGACCATAATTTTAAGGGTCAATCGTTTACCCTTCATACCAGCAGCTTCAAGTCTACGCTGGATTTCTTCTGAGAGGCTCAGAAGGAAAGCTTCTGCTTCCTTAGGCTGACAGGGAAAAACAATGTGTTTAGATAATTACTAGTTTTCAAATACTGAAGGTAAATCATTAAGGGTTAATACAATCCAGATTGTGTAAACTGAAAAGAGCAAGCTGACTCACAAGCAATTGTCTCATTTAACTTCAAGTGTTTTGTTTACATTGTAGGTCACTTAAGTTAGGCAAGATGGTAGATTCCTATCCTAATGCTGAAAGAAGTCTTTAAAAAATGTATTTAGAAACCCCAACACAGAATTGCAAGTCTAAGCACAAACCTAGAAGATGAAGAGCATAGGACTTAAAGTCTTTTTCACCATGAGGAAAGTCAAGCAGTGGAACACGTTGCTCAGGGAAGTTTGCAGTCTTCGTTCTTGGAGATTTCCAAAGCATGACTGGATAAAGTCCTGAGCAACTGGTCTGATTTATTAGCTTCCCCTGCTCTGAGCAAAGGTCTGTACTACACAATATCATCAGGTCTCTTCAAACTCATTTTTTTTCCTATCATTTCTATAAATACTCAAGATCTCAAAAAAGTGCTGAGTTACTTTTTAAATACGCTTTTGTTAATAACACTCCCCCCCAACAAAAAGTATTTGTGAAAAGTCTAATAAAAATGTTGTATGGGAGCAGCTGGTGATAGTTTCAGGCACTGGCATCTTCAAATAATCAGCATTTAAATGAAAGAGAATGCTAGGTGCTGACAAACCTACTGCAGTTCTCTTTTTCTGTACCAGACTTGTATAACGAATGCAGAATAGCCAGCTAATTTTGTGCAAGCTTCTTTTCAGTCCAATACTTTTGCAGTCTCTCCTCCCATTTTATCGTTTGGTCTCCTACTTCTTCATTTTCCTCATTTCTAATTCGTGGCTAAGATGGTGCTCTGACAGATCAAAGTGTAAGTGAAAATAATCAGAATATGAGAAGATTCTTCTACAGCTGAAAGAAGTCACTGCAAAAAAGAAGCAAGTTTAATTTACCTGTGTAAACCTTATTCCATAGTTGATTTCTGCTGAAACAGATTTTCTTTCTTTTTCTGTACGAACAGGTCGGTCATCCAAACCACGACAAAATCTGTAGAGCATTTGTCCTGTTTTTGGACCAAATTCTTTTTGTAGTTTTGACATCGACGCACACTGCAGATCTCCACAGGTTTTAATTCCCAAAGAAGCCAGCTTAGATTCCATCGTCCTGCCAACTCCTAACAATAAAGCAATTAGTTCTGTTAACTTTATACAATTCAAGGCCAGTTAGGTTCTGATTACATAAAATTTTTATTTTTAAGCCTACATTAAGTCATATCAAAGTAACAAATAAATATATATAAAATAAATTGTGCTCCACAAAACATTGTTTGAATGGAAACTTTTGCTGTCATCACTGGTGTAATTTTGTTTCATGTATTTAGTTTAAGATGTCACATTGCGGCATGTTTGTTTATTTTTGGGTTAAATATGAATGACTCTTGCTCAGAAATTGTCTTGACAAGGTACTGCCTGTTACAGATTGCATCACTCTGATTCCCCCCAACAACTCAGTCCAAAAAGTGTGCAACATGCAGTTCTCTTTCCCCCTCATGTACAAGTGATCTAATCTAAAAGAAAACCAACAAATATTTTGACCATTGTTACACTGCTTCCTAGGTAGAAAAATAGCATTTCAGGTAGAAGTGATAGCATACCTGTATCACTTGTGCTTTGAATTACCAAGCACTGGAAATTGTAGGTATCCATGGCAACAGCACATATATAAGTGTGATAAACTGAAATATATTTCTGGATTTTGGAGAGATGATCTGTTATTTCCAGAAAATATTAGTCCTATGAATTCACACTACCAGAGTCAGCAAAAATTAGCAATCGTAGGTAATCAGATTCTATTATTGATAATCTGTTTCTCTGTCGAGGTGGTGTTATTAACACAAACACTAAAATGTTTTTACTGTGAACATGCAAGGGAATTCTGAAAACTTTAAAACGTTAAAGTCAAAGCACAGTACTATACGAGTAATATTCTGGAGGAAAAAATATCTCCTGTAAGTTAAGCCAAAGAGAAATTACAGCCCAACTGTGCTGTAAATAGTGTTTGGCCACTAAGGGTTACATAATGAGAATTTCTGGCAAACCTGCACCTGTCTATGGATGCTATTTCTACCATTCTTCTATTTCAGTGTCTATGGCTGTCTGTTTTTTATTGCCCTTCCCTCCTTTTTTTAATCTTCAACAGATAAAGATACTATTTTTTATATTTAACACTAAATATATGTGTATACATGCAGGCTGAGGCCAGCTGATCACTCAAAACATAAATGAGGGCTTACTCAGCACTTTTTGCACCATGCCTGTGTCACATTATATACTATGTATGTACACTGAGTAACAATACAGAGTTACATGCCAGGAAATGCTTTATGTTACAATGCTTTTGAGTATTTTCCTGGAACAATAAAAAAATATAATAAAGCCTGTTTTCATACTGGTGTATGCCATATGTCTTTACTGTCTATCACATTTTGGATCATAAACATGGAATAGCAGCTAATCCTGCTTGATCTAGAAAGCAAATTTGTAGCTGAAACTGGCTTAATATCAGGAGGCAAAATGCCCTCTAAAAGATAGGAGTACCTGGAAGACTGGTAACAAGTTGCCCTCTGATAAAATCATCCACTTCTTCAGGTTTTAAGTGATACTGTCCATCTGGTTTTGCTTTACGAGTTGCCATTCTGGCCAGCAGAATATTGGAACCTGTAAAAACAACAAATTAAAGCACGTCGGTGGTAACTTCTGTCGATTCTCAAGTAGAATGCCACAGTTTAACACTCAAGGAAAAAATGCAGAAAGTACCGTCAAATTCTTTAACTTTTGCTAAGAATTTAATGAAATATATTCATATATATTTGCAGTGTCTACTTTCAAATTACCAGCCAGCAGTATTTGCTATAACAGTAGTGAAACTGTAGTGCTAACTGCAATTGCAAAGTTAATACGGGAAGAATTCTGCTTAGAGTCATGAATTTCAGCTTGTCTCACAAGCAGATTTCACACACATACACTCAGTAGAGGTATGTACAGATACTCAACTCTAGTATTAATTAGGAACAAAAAGGAAGAAGAAAGGAAGGAGCCAAGCAAAACCAAATCAGGGAAGTCTTTTCAGATGTGTGATTTCAGATACAATACCTACGACAAAGCACACAAATCTTTGCTCTCAATACCTCCTAATAACTATGTGAAATCATGTCACCCTGTAAACTCTTACTGCTATCTCCATTAAGGAGCACAATCTGTGCTCATTTTTCTATGTACTGGAAAAATACAGTACCATTTCATAAAAATGAATGCAAGAGTGGAATTTTAGCATAGTGTTCAGATAACAAAGGAGAAGTGATAGCTGGACAGGCCATTAACTTAAGAGCTGGACTTGATGATCCTTGTGGGTCCCTTCCAACTCAGAATATCCTGTGATCTGTGATACGGAAATTTTATACATTTTTGCTTAAAACTTCCCAGTTACAAAAATTTTCTTGTATTTTTATTCACATTAATTTAATGTAAATGGCAACATATTCCATAACCACTTAGGAGTTTTAGCAAGCTTACATAGCTTTGATACATTAACAGAAGCAGTCACTGCTTGTAAACAGAAATGAAGTTACTTACCCATCCCAACAGAAGCTGTGCATCTAGTTTGGTCTTTGATTTCGGTGCGGAGAGCACTTGCAAATTCATCAGGAGTCAGTCTGGTCTCTGTAAGGATTTCAGTGATATCTACTAGTGCTTCATCACAACTGACTGCTTCGATGTTATGAGTATAGCTATCAACACAAAGTAAAGGAGGTGAAACACCAGCAACAGCTCACCATCTGTTAAAACAAATATGTAGCAAATAAAGCCTTCCTTTTGTGGCATTTCCCTGCCTATTTTGTATCACACATCTCTTAGATATTAAAAACGCTAAACCAGCAAATTAAAGTAATAGAACTAATGTAAGACTAATTTCAACATGCATCTTGATTTTAAAGGAACAGAGGGAGAA
This sequence comes from Melanocharis versteri, assembly GCA_013397845.1. Taxonomy (NCBI): domain Eukaryota; kingdom Metazoa; phylum Chordata; class Aves; order Passeriformes; family Melanocharitidae; genus Melanocharis; species Melanocharis versteri. Next base: position 311,460 of record VZTG01003862.1, read on the forward strand.
GGAGTTGAATATTTATTTTTCATTGACAATAACAAATTTCCAGTTTGATTTCAAGTACATTTTAAACCAGAAAGTAGTTTCTAAGAGATGTTGCTCTAATAACCCATTCTTAAATTACTCAAAAAAATCTCTTGGAAGGATCTCCCTTCTAAGCAGCGATCTGCTTCTCACTATGTAAATCAGTAAAAAATTTAACCATGACTCATTTGGAAGTCAGATGTTGATTGTTTATGGGATTTGGCTTCAGGATAAAAGAATGCTCAGAAGCATGGTGCTCAAAGTAACAAAAATACTACGAAGGAAGACCTCAAATAGAAATAGCTTCACTGAAGCTGAAGAGTGGGAGATGAAAATACAAAATGAACAATAGCATTCGGTAGTGGCAAAGTATGCTTGATAACCTTACCACGAAGATCATGCAAGCAAACAGCACATTACCTTGCTAGTATTTCATATACTGTCCGTGCAACTTCTTTGTACGCATCAAAATCATATGAAACTGCTTGAAGATTTGGACACAACTTTTTTGCTTGGCCAAAAAACATTCCATTCTTTATGCCAGCTTGTCTAAAATTAAATAATAAAACAAACCCCACGTAAACACAGTGCAAACTTTTCCACAAATTAATAGGGAGTGCTTTCAATTTAATTATTTGTCTTTTCCCACAAAAATGGGAATAGGAATTCAGTCAACAGGTAGAAATTTAACAGGTTAAAAAATAACTGCAAATAGAGTATTTGAATTAGCTGTGTAATATTAAGCCATGGAACATGAGAAGCCTGCCTTTAGGAAAATGCTGAAGACAAAGATTCCAGAAAGCACACCTGCTATCTTCTGTTTCAAATTAAAACCACACATACACTACAGTGACTAAGGTAGCGAGATGTTATATTCCAAGCTGCAAGTTTACATAATTAGGTTCCTGTTAATAAATAAAGTCTTTCTGAGATACAAATAGAAGCCTGCCTATCCTAGCAAGCCTAAGAAAGGTTCCAATGAAGAAATGATTTCTGGAGTATTATTCCCATCAGGGAAAAACCCCTGTATTTCTAACACTGTGCTTATACTTATAAAAGTTGTTTCATATTCTAAACCTTTGTAAGTTAGGTCATTGGAGACGGTCAGCAAAGTGTCTGCAAAAAATGGTTTTAAGTTTAGTAGTCACACTTTCTGTTTGAAGTAAAACCTTCAGAATGTGTCATTAATTCTATAAAATACTAGAACTTTGGTACAAAGACATGATGATAGCATGAAATCGACAGTGAAAGGCATAAAGTTTTTGTTCACAGGCTTTATTTCCAGTTATAGGTAGGCTGGGTTGAGAGCTATCGAGCAGCATCTACCAAGCAGCAGCAACCACAGTGAAGAGCTTCTGCTAAATTCTAACAACCTGTATAATTACAACTTTTACACAGAAACTTCTTCTCTAGATAAATTTAAAGACACTAATAACCACTACTTTTGGACACTTAATGCCTGTCTGTATGAGATTTTCAAGCAAACTACTGGGTAACTTTTACCTACCTGGCTTCATAACTACAAGAAGCTATTTCAGCCATGGACAGAACAGTGAGATTGAAGTCAGCTCCATTCACATGTGTGGAATCTGGATGCTCCCAGACTGATGAGTCCAACTGATCAGGTACTTTAATTTCTAATTGAAAAATAAAATTTGTCTTTATGTTATTTTTCCTAGGAGTTCAAAAGAATCAGTGCAAATAAAATACAAATTATGGATTTTATTTTATACAATTTCTACACTGTTTTCTGTTGATCAAGAGATTCTTAATACTATATTGATTCATATTGTGGTCCAGAAAAAACCCAGATCCCTTCCCCAGTAAAGTCTCTCTGGATAGGTCTGTACATACTACCGAGAACAGTATTAATAGAAAAATAGTGTTTACCCATTTCCCCCGAAAATTACTAGACAGCAGCTTGTTGGTGACTACATACACCATACTGTAAAATAAGAATGATCTTAGCTTTACTGACCATAAAAATCATCAAACACTTGTGGCTAACTGTTACGACCACACCCTGCCAACAAATACAAGACACTCAAAATTATTTACCAACTGACTGACTAAAATGAAGACACTTAGCTATGCTTCTTTTTACAGAAAGCACACCCTGAAAGCACACTGAAATTTCATATAGAATATAAATCCACTTCATATCATACTTAAAACTATTTTTCTAATTGTCTAGATACCACGAAGTGATTTTTAAGAAGTGAAAACCAGAGTGTCAATTAATTTAAATAAAAAACCCCTAGCTAGAAACTTATATTTCCTTTAACACTTTTATTAGGATATTAACTGAAAAAACTTCTGCTTTTACTTACTAATAATTCTCTTATTAGGATATGGCAATTTCTTTCAAGTATCACCACAAACATATCTTGGATCAAAATGATACAATTATAAATACTGCAACCTCAGACTTAAAATGAGACAGACCTTCCCTAATTCTGTAAAACTTTACTACATATTCTCACATAAATTTTAAAGGATCCTCCAGGCCCACTGGGTACTAGGTACTAGACAAAATTCCGTGACACTGAATAATGGAAACAAGCAAAAGATTTTCTAGTTCTTTCTATTTGGGTTTTCACAGTATGTAAACCTTGAAATACTTGCTATACTCTAAATATGGATCAGCTTGAAAAAATTCACTAGATGCAAAAACTACTATGCCCACCGAAACTCCCATCAGAAGCAAAACAATGAGGTATCATATAGATAAATGCTTCTATTTATTTAAAATGAAATCCACTATGCAGCCCTTTTTCATTACTGTAGTCTGTTTAATACCATACACCTTTGTGATGTAATAAATGGGAGTTTTCTGCAGAGTGCCACAATGCCTAATTATATTCCACAGTACTAACAACTTTCACACTGACAATCTGACTGAAAGGAAACATGGTGCTATGTGCACATCTGAGTAGCTATCAAACCAGAGAAAGTGGTGTAATGAGTGAGTGGAGATACCAGGGGCAAAGCCTGACTCATGTGGAAAACTGCTTTTACTCAGAATTTCTGCTATATTTGTGCACTTTTTAATTTCTTAAATATTTTAATTTATGATGAGCTCAGTAAGTTACCTAAGATGTTTGCAATTGAAAATCAGAGCAAAATTATGCCCCAAATAAAGATAAGAATGACAAGAACAACTTCTTTAGTCCATGCCTTCCTGTGCCCTGGCCTGAGATGATGCTGTCATCTTGTCTATCTTCACTGGATTCGTCGACTTTTTCCACATCGCAGCAGAGCAGATCCCCCCATGAGCTGATGGAGTCACTTCATGTGAAATTCAGGGCAATGCAGAACACATTGTCCTCAATGGAAGGCAAGGTAGAGAACCTCTCATCAAAAGCTGGGAAACTAGACAGGCACATGGTGAATGTGGAGCAACGGATGGAGAAATCAGAGGCCAGGACCCAAGTCTGTGAAAAAGAAATCGCTGAGAATAAATCTGTGACTAATATGATGGTTAAAATCTGCTGCTCTTTAGAATGAAAAGGGAGATTCTAGGGTTGAGGGAAAGGAAGCCTAGAAAACATTCACATCTTGGGCATCCTGGCCATGGAAGAGACCCCAAACTATGAATCCTGATTAACATACGTTAATCTTTTATCTTTAGAACATGAATGTTAAAGATGGCATGTATGTAGAGAAGTAATTGCTACTATCTAGAAAGCCTATCTCCAATCTGGGGATTTAGGGTGAGAATGATATCAAGTTTTTAAATTTAAAAGTTGTGCATTTTTAGATGAATTAATACAAGAAAAAGAATATTTCATAAAAGACTGAAGATTCTATTGACACTAGATATTTGTCTAGCAATGCAGATCAAAGTCAGAAACCAGTATCACTAAAGAATTAAAAAAAAAAAAGAAGTAGCTGAAGCAGCAGAATTCAGTATTTGGTCAAAAGTGATTCATAAGGGTTTGGGGTATTTCGTTTGTGGTTTTTTTTGGTTGTATTTTTGTTGGGTTTTTTTTTGAGGAGGTGAGGTGCTCTGTTTCTGTGGGTTTGGTTGGTTTGTAATTTGGAACCTTTTTACAAATAAGCAAGACCTGGAGAAGGCAAAATCAGAGAACAGCCTGGGAAGCATGAAGCACCAAAAACTGATGTGGGTTCCATGTTGAAGCATGGATGTAAAAATATGCTCATGTTCTAAGTTCCTCCCAACCACCTTTCTATTTCATTTATATGTCATGTTCCCATTGTGTCTGTTGTAACAGCCTAATTTACCATTCCGTATTTTTGACATTCTAGAAAAAGCATTTTTGCATGTACTGCTTATGCCTACTGCACTGTATTTCCCTCTGGCACGGCACAATTAAACACATGCTGTGAAGCGTGTCACTTTCTAAGATACTGTGATGTCTGAGAAGCCTAATCAGCAATTCCGCCTTTACATCTAAGGCCACAACTAACTGTAATTTGTTTACCCCAAAAGGAAGACAAACCATGTACTCATGACAAAAAGCAAGCAGAAACAACAGGTTTAAACAGGGTCTTTTTTAATTGGTAAAATGATTGTACATGGAGATAAAATAAACAGAGACTCAAAAACATTATGACCTGCAGCTAATGAAACAGAGACCATAAAAAGAGTGTTTGGAAAAAATCCTTTCACCAAAACCATAGGCTGCACAATCAGCCTAAGTATCAAGAAAGAAAGAGCTAGCTGCCTGCCTGCGTGCAAGCCAGTTGAGACTGGATGCTGAAGTTAAAGAAATGAATGTGTGATATCCAGAAAAAGCTGCCACAGTAAGAAACTGAGCTTGTTATACAACGAGGTTGAAAGCTGCTGTACACTTAAGCAATAAATACAGTAGAAGAGATACTACCAAATTTGTGAATCAAAAGAACATACTAGGTATCAGCTAAACTGTAATTCAACCATCTAACTCTCCAAACCACTCAATTGTATAAAGTCACAACCTTATCCAGTTCAAGGCCCTAATAAAAGTTAGGAAGTCACTGTATAAACTGAACTACCAATAAATACTTCATACACAAGCTCTACTACAGAAAATCCAACTCCATAAAGACCACAGCTATCTTTGTCTGGAGCATACTGAAAAGTCCTTAAAGGGTTAAAAGCCAGTGGGTTCCACAAACATATATTCTACCTAAATTTTGAAGTGTTCTTAAACTACGGCAAAAAAGACAAATGAAATGGCATCACTTCCCATAATACTTTGCTTCCGAATGTATTAAAAAACCCCCAACAACCTGCCAATTGCCAAAGTACTAAAGTTTCAAAAACAACCATGGAAGACCAACCTGTCTTTTGCCCCCTCTTGTATCACCAAAATAAAACACTGAGGCGTAAACTTTGTAACAATAGTACTTACTACCTCAAGTTTGGTAAAACTGCATATACAAAAGGGCAAAGGAGAAACCCAACTTCCAATCTAAACTGAAATTAAATAGCAGCTACCCCTTGTATATGCACCTTTCATCAACCTTGTGGTAAGAACTATGCTTCTAGATGATTGAATAGACTGCTGCTGGCCACTTAAGTTGCCAATGTTTAGCAATAGACTTTCTCATACTAAATACAGTTCCGGCAGTATAATGAAACATATTAATAAAACTTTGGTTTATATCAGTACACTACTACTTCAGGATACAGAAAGTAACAAATTTCTAAATTACTGCAGACAAGTATGGAATTCTCAAACTACAACAGATGCCCTGGTTTTGAGAAAACAAAGTATTGAACAAACAGAACTCATGAAAATTGCACAGACTTTCCAGAAACCTAAAATGCTCTAAGGACCACCCAAATTAACTCATTGCACACAGACATTCTACATATGCAATTCAAAAGCCAACTTCAAACAATCAGTTTGTCACTGGTCATGTGCTGTTGTTACTACTTTTATAGTAAAAAACCCCCGTAGTAGACTTAAAATTTATTTTGTACCTTCTTCTGTATACTCGATTTTCTGAGAAAAAAGTGATCCTGGACAACCTGTGTTTATTTCTCATTTTAAATAACTACTCACATTCAACCTCAAGAAAGTGAGTAAAACCTAAAATTACTCTAAAATAATTTACCCACACTGAGCAAAGCTAATTAACAAGAAGTCACAGTGGCCTGCTAGTACTAAGGCCAAAGACCACCATTTTGTCCAAAGGTATTTCTTTTCTGATATCCCCCACATGAAAGAAATAAATTTATCCACGGTACGCTTTATCATTAATTTTAAAGAAAAAGTCTTCTTTAACAACAGTTAAGAACATACATACAGACAGACTTATCTGTACCTGCTTTGCCATTCAATAGCTTTTTCTGGTAATATTGCTGTTCAAGCTGGGGGTTTGCACCAGGGCGCAGCAGTGCCTTTCCTGTACCTCTGTTACTAGTAACAGCTACTGGCTTTCCTGTGGAGAAAAAATGCATATACTTACAAGTCAATACCTATAATAGCTTACATTTTAATAACAGCACAATTAGGATAAGATCACAATGACTTTTAATTTACTTTTTATAGTTTCTTTCAAGCTTAGATGCTCTCAAGGCACTAAAGAAGGAACTATGAAAGGGACTTGGAATTGTGACAACGAATCTGTCTTAATTGCAGTCACATGTAAAGAAGAAAAGCTTTTCAAGAGTAAAAATACAGCCAATACTAGTTTGTCTTTAATAACAAATATAAATGGAAGCTGTGAAATTTCACCAACAACCTAATGATTCATTAGTTTAAGATACAGCAAACACTGGACTGATTTTAAATACTTCAACATGTTTATTAGCTTAAGTAAATCAGAAAAATATACACATGCCAAAACACTTAGTTCCACTTAGTTTCACTGTACAAACCAAAACTTTTAGTAAACTCTTGACTTTCCTGTAATATCAACACCTCCATGGTGTTTCCAAAGGAAGTTAATTTATGCACTGAAAGTTCTGGCAGACTTCTGTGGAACACAAAAAGTATTTGCAGAAAGTCCTACATTCTTTATGTTCCAGTAATGGAATTTGAAACTTGGCAGGAAATCAGGTTTTAAGGAAGCAAACATAGCAGGAGTATTTTTGATACAGCTGCCCCTGCCTTTGGACAGAAGAGAGCAATGGAACCACATATACGGCTTACTCTTTCCCAAGGTCTGCGATAGCTGGGAGTATGAGATGGTCACCACTGCAACACAACTTCAAACTTGTGCAACCCTAAAGTTCAGTGTTTGCACAGAACCAGGATCTCAATTTCTGAATGGCACACTTGTAGAAAACAAACCCACCAAAGTTTGCTAAGGTGCTCTGCTAACTCTCCTATGTCTTAAGGATGATCACACAACTCAGACTTCTAAATGCCAACTGAATTGTTCCTGAATCCTCCAGGTCTTACAATATTTCATGTGTAAGAGCTTAGAGAGGAAAGGAAAGGAGAAGCAAATTTCTCTTGAAAAATATGCATCAGGCAGAGACAATTAATTCTCAACCTTGACCTTTCCACTTTTCTACTTAAACAAAGCTTCTTAAACTACTTCAGGAAGATTATTAGGATATCCCATTTTCTTTTATTTTCCCTTTTTTTTTTAATAGAGAGTGCCCAAACCCCACTTTTAGTACAACCGAAATTTGATTTCCAATTTCTAATATGGTAGACTAAAATCTGAGTAAAATTACGTACAGTGTCACAGAGAATAGTTACTACAGATTTTACTTCTCTCTTCTTACTTTAGATACCGAAAGGAGATAGCAAGGAGAATTCCAGTTCTCTCTTCCACTTGCTTTTGGATTGTGAGAAAGTAAACAGGAATATGAAAGTTGCACGGTCTAACTATTGAAGACGCAAGAAAAAAGATCAATATGCCAAATTAATTTTATAATTGTGCAAGTTTGGTTTTTTAAAGGCTTAACTGAGTAAACTGTAACACACAAACTTAAATACTGACCTTTGAGATCTGGTCTATTTCGGATAGCCACAGACACAAAGAAGCAATCCATATCCACGTGCATTATACAGCTCTGTGGCTTGGCTGAGCTCGCAACAGACACATTACCTAGTATGAAGATACACCAATAGAAAACTTGAACCCTAATTTATACACTTTGGTCCTACTCACAGTAGTCATCAAGGTCTATTATCAAGTTTTTACCACCTCTAAACCATAAATATTTTTGTTTCCTCTCACCAAGAAGGTATTTACTCTGAAAAAGGTAAACATAAGCAGTAGACAAACAGCCTAAACAATGAATTAACTTAGGAGTTTCTATTTTTAATTTTCTCATAATTAACACCTTCTACCTAACAAGTTCCCTGAATCCAAGGAGATTATTGCATATTGCTGGCACTGGATTTTAATTTCGCTATGTTAACACTGAAGCAAGAAGAGAATTTTATTCCTTTTTGTTCATCAATCAGAAGACTGCTTCAAAAGATAAAAATATAAGTTTAGCTGCACTAAGAGCTACCATTATTCTTCACATGACACACCACAATTAGTTTTAAGAGTCCCATGCAACTGGACTGTCACTGCTGTACTTATATGCATGCAAACATTCAGCAAAGACAAGCAAGAAAACTCCTCACTGAAAAATGTACGTGCCTAAAACACTACAAATACTTTCTGCAAGTTCAAGTCTGCATGTCTATGTTGCTGACCTACCAAAGGTGGCAATATCTAACAAAAAAACCTTAATTTGAACAATGCATAAAGTGTAACAGTGAAAAAATACTTCAACACATCAAGCGAACTGTTCCACTTAACTGAGTTAATTACTGAGTAATCAGAAAAATATCCGCTTGGTTTTAATAATTTACAATTTGAACTCATTCTTTGAAAAATAAGGACTATCTTATAATGGGCATATTTACAAATCAAGTGATCAAGTTAAGGAACTGCTACTTGTCAACTGAACCACAGGCATTAACTATTTGAATACTCTAGGCCAAATCAAAGAGAAAATAAAAATATAGCTTATACCACATTTTGATTTAAGAAAATATACATTAGGTAGTTCATAAGCTAACATGTTTGATAACTGGGGTGTCCTAACACAAGCACAGAATCAGTTAATTTATTAGCTAAGAATTTTTTTGATGTGGCAATTTCTCATCAAGCATATTTTCATATGATTACAAATGAATAATTTTACAGCACAGGAGTCAGAATCTCTTTAATGGTACAGAGCTAACCTTTTAATTTAGTAAGACTGTAAACAAGAGATTCTAAAGATGCAAAATATTTTATCTGTAACACTTTGACTCTCATGAATTATACATTTTTTTCACTTTGGCCCTTGATGCAATGACATAAAATATTTCTCTTCAAGCCAGGTTCAAAAGTCTCATACGACACTACCATCCACTTTAACAGATCCAGAGCTATATAAAACTCTTTCTAACAAAAAAATTTTGATTTTAACTCACATCCAAATGTTACTCATCTTTTAAATGCTCATGCTGAACAGTAAGGATTTTTTCTTCTTTTTCTCCCCTGCAGATTTTCACACAGTAACTACAGACTTTTGTATTTAGATATACATAGTATTTTTCTCTTTATCAATCCATATATCTTGGTAAAGTCAGGAATACTATTTCTACAAGAAGGAATTGAATATAGACCAGAGTATCACATTAAGCAACATTTTAAGTTTAAAAAACCCAAACAAAGCCAAAGCAGTTGGATCCATTAGTGTTCACTGCACCAAAGTCATCAAGTTTTTCCAGACAGTCTGACTATAATATGAATACTCAATACTAAACTATGTAGTCTCATTTGGACATTTAATGTACAAAGATATAAGGCATCTTCTTAACATAAACCTTCTTAAACAAGTATCTACCTGTGTCAGTTTTAAGTGCAGACCTGCCTGCTTTCCATTTTTTTAATTTTTCCCTTCCTGGAAAGACACCGCTGTTTTTTCTCTGCAGGCTGTTGACAAACTCTGTCAATTCACACTTCCACGTTGATATATGATGCAGTCTGGAACGTGAATAGAAATCAGAAATAAAACTACAATCTGAAGGTTTGGACACAGGTAAGGAAGCTGCCTTGCTAGGAGCAGGTACAGAAGTGCTTTTTGTGCTTGAAGGCCCCTGAACAGTTGAGTGGTGAGCACCATTTATTTTAGCATTACTGTGCAAAAATGAAGATGAGGATGAGTTATTCATAGTCCTGTGTGGACTCCATGAAAAGTCTGTATTTTTGTTGCTTTGCTGCAACTCCTGCATCGTGCAGTCTCTAAAGTCAACCATGCCTTTGTCAGTCTTCCCCTCCTCCGGCACAGGGCCTGGAGAGATCCTGCTTGCAACACCGTTGCCGGAGGGCACCAAGCAATCCTGTGTCTTTAAGGCACTGGTAGAAGTGTGTGTGTGTCCATTAAAAAGCGCGGTGCTGTCTTTACGAGATTGAATCCCGTTTTGTTTCCGTATGGGAAGAATCTCCTCCAGCTCTGTAAATCCAAAATCGTCACTTTCTTCTTCCTCTTCTTCATTCCAGCTGCTTCTTCCATTGGGTGTGATTTCATTTTCCATTTCATACTTTTTAATATGATTTCTGAAACAGATACAATAATTAAATGCCGTATCTTTTATAAAAAAGGCACATTTACAGGTAATTTCAAACTTTTTCTTCCTAATTGTTCTCAATATATACTTCAGTTACATTCCCAAAACACTTATCTGAAATTCTGAGCCACATCCTCTCAATGGCACAAAATACAAAGCCATACCAAAGATTTTACAGATTTCATGTATTATTAACTAGGATTTTATATGGGAGTAACCATGCTCACATTAGAAAAGCTATTTCCAAGGCCTTTAAACTTGCAGGCAGTCTCCCAACTGAATCACAATAATTATTTATTTGTTAACAGAACTGTATTGCCACGGACAGCATGAATGTTGCAGGAATATGCAAATCATCAGAAGGAGTTGACCTTTTATCAAGAGATGCGATTTTCCTCTACTAGTTACAAGCAAACAAAAAGAAAAGAGAAACTATACACAGAGAATTATTTTTTTAGAAAATTACTTTAGATTAATGTGTTAGATTTATTTTATTTTTTCTCAATGAAAAAATCTGTTCAAGCTCTAAAAATCAAACATATACTCAGCTTAGATAAAAACCATGAACAAACTACTTTTCAGTTTTTAAGCATATAAACCAAAGTATTCTGCCAAAAGTGCATTAGCACAAAGACAAAGCTTTCATTCAAAAAATTAACTCTGGAAACGAAAACCAAAGTCTTCAAGAGTTCTACATACTCTTGATCTGCTGGAAAAAACCCAACAAACCCAACCATCACTCCCCACTCCCAAAGCTAGCAAGTTAAGTACACAAAAAAGGTGGGAAATAATTAGCTATTCAGTATGCCACCGAAACCAGAAAGCCAATGAAGCATGACAACAATTCGGTCAAAATTATCAAAACATAAATTACATAAACATAGTATTTTTGAAGAGTTGTGTGGTTGAAAATGGTATACTCAGTGGTACATACTTAGTGGATAGGCAGGCTTTTAAAGTCATATTTTTCAGACTACACTGATATTTTGGGAAGTCTGAATATTCTTCTCATTTAAAAATTCTTTAACATTGCAATAGTAAGAGGTGATGGTGATTGTACCACTCATTGTTTAAAATATGGGTATGAAATACTGCTTAAGATATTAATTTGTGGGACTGGTTTTATTTTTCCCACATGTAGACAAATCCCATTCATGTGAAGGCTCCTCAGCACTATGCATGACTGGATTTTTAAAAAATCAGCGGACTGTGGAAGAACTCAGATCACCAGGACAAATCAGAAAGTATAGTATCTTGCACAGTATCCTTGGCCCTCTTTGAGCAGTAGTGTTGAACCAGATGACATCCAGATAACTTTTCTAACGTAAAAAAATTATTTTATGTTATTATTCTTGCCTATAAAGAACAAACATGTATTTCTGAAAAAGACGCAGGAATCTTCTTACATAAAAAAAATAAATCTATAGAAGAGTTCAAGTGAAATGTTTCTGTCCAAATTCCAATTCCTCTGCCAGTTAAAAAGTTTCATTGGTGCTTTCTCTTCAAGTCTCCTCTCAAGGTCTTAGGTCTCTTAGGATACTTTTTTTATATTGTAATTTCATGTTTTAATCCATCTTCTCTCTCAAGCATGACTTAAACCTTGGTGTTAGCATACATAACATATCTTGTGACTTCCTTTTTTTTTAAGAGGCTAAAGAAAGAGATTAACAACTAGTATGTATTCACATTCATTCCTAGGCATCTTTAGCAAAAGTAGTTACCAGCTTTTTATTTTTGAAATAAAGATCTACTTTCCAGTGTCATCAGTCAGAATCCTTTAATGTGTGCCTGTCGTTTCCATACAGATACATTACATCCTAGGACTCCTAGGTCATATTATCAAGCAAACTGTGGCACAAAGACTAGAGACAAGGCTTGAAAACTGATTTCTGCCCTCAACTATCTATACAGCTATACCTTACTTTTAAATTTCAGCACCTCAGAGCTTGCCTCTTACAAAGCTGAAATGAACTTTAAAAATGCTAAGTATTTACAAATGCAAACCCATTATGGGTGAATGATGAGCATCTGCATTACAAAACCAGAAACACTTACACCCTGTTGAGATCTTTAGCTATATTGCTTGGACCTGGCACGGCATCTTCCGGTTTGCATATGCTGTTAAAGTTGAGACCTTTCTGAACACTTGACTGCTTGGTGTAAAGCTGATATGGAATGTGCGAAAGGAGACGTCCAGCTTTAATGCTGAAAAAAAGAAAAAAGAAAGAACAGGTTACTGCTTAAGAATTTTTTTAAAAAATCCCAATCTTCTATGCTAAAAAAAACACCCCTATATGTAATTGTAGGGCCTTCCACAACCCCTTTCTCACCCTTAACTGGATTGAACTGAAAAGCAATTTGTGATGTGGTGACTGGTACAACAAAAGATATCTGCAAAGATGTGTTGGTCAGTTGTCTACATCCATTTCTCTTTCCAACTGATACACACAAACCCCAAATATTTAATGTAAACAAAACAGTCAAAAACCCCCTTGGTCAGTGGCCCAGGTTATTCTCCCTGAACAATGCTGACTGAGCTCTTTAACATGGAACAAATTAGGGTAGAATTTGAAAGAGGTCAGCTATGATGTGGTTCAGTATTAAAAATTAACTTCTTTTTCGATTTCACAAGGCTAATTACCCCTTCTTGTAAAAAATTCACTGAGGCAAGCTAAACAGAAAAGTAATTTCCAAACAGACCTTCCATAAATATCTACAGCAATCATTCCAGTCATGTCCTACTGTGTTCCAGTGTATTTCCCTCTTCTTTTTCTTCTTCCACTGAAACTGCAATTATACTTGAGTAACTGCTAAATTCCTTAGGGAAGCCACACACTTGGAAGTGAAATTGTCTCAAAAATACACCACAGGATGATTTCATCTCTCCACCCCAACACCTATTGCTGGCAGCAGAGGTGACAGCCCTCCAAGCCTACACGTCACCTCTTCATTGTATACAATTCTTCATACTGAACACTGGGTCAGAGATGCTGGGACTTCTTCCAGCAGAGGAACCTCTCCCATAACAAAGTAGATTAGTATTAGTCTTTAGTTTTGAAGATAGAACTGGAGCCAGATTTTAAAGATAATTTAGCTCGGTGTTTTTCTGTTCTTCAACACCTGAGTGCTTTCTCTTGCTTGAATCTGTACTACTGTCAAGGGAGCTGGACAGTAGAACAAAAGCCCTTAGGGGCTTTCTGGCTGCAATTAGAGAGAATATAGTAGGAGATCGCATTTCCCAATTAGATAAATTAAAACTAGTTAAGCATATACATATACTGGTAAGGTTTCTATGAAAATGGGATAGTAAAGCAGCCCCAAAAATATATCAATTAAATACTGTTTCATACGTGAATATATATCATTCATAAAGGAACATAATTTGCATTAAACGTTGCCAAACAGAGTTAAAAATACACCTGGGAGAGTTCCAAAGCTTTCTTGTACACAAAGTGGTAACGCAGCAACTAAGCTTTTACAATGCCTAATTTGACTATTTCTCAAAAGACCACGTGAATCTAGGTACAGAACTACTTTGCTAATATTTCAGAGTAATTGCTACAATTTCAAGATGATTAAACAAACTCACATTTATTTAGGAACTTGCTCATAGCTTCAAGGTTTTAGCTACTGGAGTAGCTGCATTACTAGATCGACAAACAGTTGTTTTTTTCCAAAGTGCATTAAGATGCAGCAATAGGAATCCTAGTTTAGTAGCATCATTCAACATCTTTCCCCATTCCACCTTCCCTGTGTCACAGAATTCATAATCACTAAAAAAAACGAGGTTGGAAAGGACCTCTGAACGTCTCTGGTCCAAACACTGATCAAAGTGTTATCTTTAAAGTCATATCAGGTTGTCCAGGACAAAGTCCACCCAAATTTTGAGTATCTACAAAGGCAGAAATTCCACAACCCTCTCTAGGCACCTGTTTCACTGCTTACTCTCTTTTACTGTAAAAAATCTGTTTCTTATAGTCAAAATTTTGTTTGCTGCAAATTGTGGCTATTGCCTTTCGTCTTCTTGCTGTACATCTTGAAGAAAAATCTGGCTCCACGCCCTCCTTAACCTCCATACAGGTAACGAAAGACAACGATTAAACCCCGTCCTAGTCTTCTCTTCAAGCAGAACAAAACCAGCTTCCTCAGTCCCTTGTTACATATCACATGCTCATATTGGTGGTACTTCTCAGAACTTTATCTCCACAAGGGCACAACTGCTGCTTCATGGTTTACCCTTAAGGTAAGACTTGAGGGTCCTGGTGGATTACAAGGGTGTGTCCTAGCCAGTGAGTCCCTAGCCTGTCTGGTTGCATGGAATGAATTCTGTTTTGTGTTCAGGACTCTGCATTTTGCTTTGTTGAATTTCATCAAGTTTCTGCCATCTCATTCCTACAGTCTGTTGATGCTCTCCAAAGGGCAGCCCCGCTCTCAGCATATCAACTGTTCCCTTCTAAGTCAACCACAAACTTGCTGAAAGTACTTTCCACTGCATCACCAATGTCCATGTTGTTACAGAAGACATTAAACTGCATATGCCCCAGTATGAACCCTTTAGAAATGCCCCTTGTAGCCATTTGCTAGTTTGACTCTGAACTGCTGACCACTATGGTGACCAAGGCAGCTGGGCCAGTGCTTCCCCCAGCCAGCAGCCCACTATCCAATTCGTATCTCCTCAATTTGTCTTCAACAATGCAAGAGGGGACTGTGTCAAAAGCGCTACTGTAGTCATAGCAAATGATATCTACTCCTCTCTTTTGCATGCAAAATCCTCATCAGAAAACTAGGTATCATACCAGAATAATATATTTGTTTACATTATTTTAAACTATTTTCTTCATATTTATATTAGATTAACACAGTTCTTTAGGAAAAATATTCACCTCATTTGAAAATCAAAATAAGGAATCCACAACTTCTACTGGTACCTCACGTTAATTATCCTCAGTCTCTGAAAAGTGATTATAAATGTCAAAGAATGTTAAAAGAATATTCAAATTTGAAAATCAAGCTCTCAGGTCACCTGAATTTGGCTTTCTCTGCACAACAACCTTTAAAAGCTACATAATGGTGTGGTGTATTTTTCAAATAAAGGAATATTGATTTAGGAAGGAGCCTGCCTGTAATTCTCTTCATTTATTGCAAACATGGAGAGGTAGCAAAAACACACAATAAGGGGCACGGAGAAAGAATGATTTTGTCACTACAGCAACCACACTACTACTCTGCAAGACTGGATTTAGCAACTACTGTTACTCTATGGGATGCTAATTAAACCAAAATTCGAGAGCTACTTCCATTTAACAACAGGTTTATAAGAGTCTGATTTTAGACCATAGTTCAGAATATGCAAAGCTTTTAATGCAGCAATAAAGTTCTACATACGCCTTACTATCCTTGGGCAAATAACTACAAGGAATCTTATATTGTTTCCATGGCATATCCCAAACTACGAACATTTTTGGTGTTTTACCTTAATGTCTTTTTGGTGGGTCTCAAAAAAAAAAATTAAATAACAGCCATTGTAATGGTGCTACGTTACATTCATTAAGCTTTGGAAAGCAGACATGCTACAGTGATAAGCACCAATAAAAGAAAGGAATTAATTATTCATTTCATTACCAGCAAAGAATTTGAGTCACATGCAGTAAGTAAGGAAAAGGGTTATGGAGACAAGAAGGAAAAGCCAAGTCGCTGTATTAGCAGTCTGCAACCTGGACTCAGTCTTTCCTGTGCAGAGAATGTGGCAGGTGCCATAGTGAAAAAAGATGGCATGTGATCATGTAATTAAGGACTAAATCGTAATATAGGCACATAAGAAACAAATCAAAGCTCCACAGACAAACAACTTCTTCATTTTGCAACCTTGGGTGACAAGACCAAAGATCTGACAACACTGTTTTACCAGCAGTTTGTGACAGCAACATTTTAGGGCAGATTCCTAACCAAAGTGTAAAAATTGCTAACCCATCATATCGCCTACAAGAGAATTGGAGAGGGGCTTTTTATAGGAGTGTGCAGTGACAGGACAAGGGGGAATAGCTTGATGCTGAAAGAGGGTAAGTTTTGATTAGGTATTAGAAAGAAAGTCTTTACTGTGAGGATGGAACAGGTTGCCCAGAGAAGCTGTGGATGCCCCATTCCTGGATGGATGAGGCTTCGAGCAACCTTGTCTAGTGGAAGGTGACCTAGTCCATAGCAAGGAGGTTGGAATTAGATGATCTTTAAGGTCCCTTCCAATTCTATACAATTGGAAACGCTACATCTACTACACTGATTTTCGCCAACTGATCTACTGAGAATGTAATTTGGTATTCCACATACAGAGATGGATTATTTAATCACTGAGTATTCTTTAATATTGTTGAGAAGAAGGGAAAAAAGTGGTGGTGAAATTAGCTTCTATTCTAGATTCTGATATGAACCCTGTTCTGCTGAGACAGTGAATTCCCCATTTCCTTGTGCCCAAACTCATATATCTGTCTATACTCGGTTCTTTTGACTTATGCTACAGTATAACCTTACAGAACCAGGATGCAGAACCTGAACACAAGACATCAGAAGAAAAATTCCATGAGATTTCATACATTAGGTTCTATTAGGTCTCTATTGAAATATATCAATTGATTTTTCCAACTTGGTCAAAATCATAACAAGCTCTAATGGCACCAATAAAAAACAGTCACATCTTCCAAATAAAAGCACACCTACCATCAGTTTTCCAAGTCCTTAAACACAAGAGTGAGGCGCTAAAACTGTTGGAAAAAAATGTATCTAAAGTCTTTTTCAAACTGAGAAACATAATTTCTAACTAAAGTTCAAAAAATTGACATAAAGATACATTTTATGAAACAGCTGAATACAAAGGACTGAAAATCAGCAAACTGCAAATAAGATTTCACACATACATTGCAGAACAGTTCCTTGCTTGTCTCTGCTGGTCATCTAGGAAACAGGTCACTTAAGAATAGCATGACACTGACAGGATAATTTCTAGAACATATTCCTGCCTGTTCTATTTCCTATGGATTCCTCAGATGGAAGAAGAGAGGTGCAAGCCACATTAACTACTGTGAGCTTGGCTATTGTCTTTATCAAGGACCTAAGGACAACTTTGGTGGATTCTGTATATTCCAGTGCATGGAGAAACCAAAGAACACGAATTCTTCTTAAATAAAATGTGGACTTTTTTTCCTTCTGTTTTTTATTATTTTCTTACAAAGTCACAACACAATAAATGTTTAGATGGATTAGCTCCAATTTTATGAGAACACTTTTCAATTAACATCCTTCTTTATACACAGATTACATAAAACTTATGCAATACAGAAGGCAGGAGATTTAAAAACAACCATATAGTAGTTATTTAACATCCTGAGATGAAGTCTGATCAATTAGTTAGATATTAAACTGAATTAACAGGATAATGTTCAGTTTCCTAATACGCTTGAGACTTTCTGAATGTTCTTGGTGAAGTTTCTTAAGGAACAATCCCTAAGAAGCAAATCTTCAATGCAACAGTGGTATTTCTACTCAGCTGTTCAATGACTTACTTATTTTAAGTAAGTAATTATGAATCATAATCTCAAATTGCAATCTTCTTTAATTTTTTTCTTCCCAGATTTTTCTTGTTGGTTTTTTTGTTTCGTTTTGTTTTTGTTTTCCCAAAAGGGGAAATCTCCAAATGCAGTAGACCTAAACTTACCTTTCCATGATCCACTCTGGCCGAACTACTTTTTCTCCTTTCAGTTCCTTTATTTTGGCATTTGGAAGATTGGTGGCAATAATGTGAGTTGTTTTTGATCTGGAATAGTACACATGGTATTGGCCTCCATGTAACATCATCAGCCGTCTTAATTCATCAGCTGAGGGATCTATAAAATTAAAACCAGAAATATTCCTGTTCGGTGTCAGCAAATATAGGAGGAAAAATAACTTTAATTGATAAATATGATGCCATGATCAGAAAGAGTGCAAACCATCGTTTTACTCCTGAAAAAAACTTCCAAGTTCTTCAAAGAACAAATCAGAAAAACATTTTGCAAGAAATGCAGAAAACTGTGTTTTTGAAAACACTAATTCAAAATGCAAACATTCTACTTGCTGTAGAGGGGCTTCCCACAATATGTATGGCAGAGGGCAGGAAAAAATACTCTAGTAGATGTAATCTTAAACTGTATCAAAAAATGCTTTACATCAACCTAATACAAAATTAGATTATCTTTTCACCAGAGTTCGGGAGAATAGTTTACACCCAGAAACAACAGAAAATAATGAACATCAAAAGGGTTTAGCAACAGCACAGAACTCCTACTATATAATTTCTGATTTACTGAAGCAGTTAACTCACTCCTTCCTTACCAGGTTATTCTTGAGTTGTTACAGGAAACAAAGAATACCTTAAAAACCAACAACTTTTCTGATCTCCTCAATCGTTTTAAAGAGTACTTATCTTGCAAGCAGAGGTGGGGGGAAAAAAAAAAAAAGTGTTAGCTTTGGAAAATGTTTGCAGTGGTGTCACACAGGCACCAAAAGATTTGGGTCAGCACTAACACAATGTTTGAATAGTTAATCTAGCACAAGATACTTTAAAAAAAAAAGTTGAACAATCCAAGAAGGAAGAAAAAAATTTTAAAGGATACAGTTACAATTCCTTCCTGTCAAGGCTCAAAATATGTCTAACACTCCATCATACCTCTAATTTTTAACTAAAAATAGCACATGCTTTCTCCAAGTGTTATCTTTCCTACTCCAGCCTTTTGGACGATCATCTTCTAGAGCTCCGTTTAGGGACTAGTAGCTTGAAAAATACACAAATGCTTGATTTTCACTAAAGAAATTGCCTGCACTAAACAACCAATCCAGATGTATTAATAATTTAACACATCCACCTTAACCTTTTTCAACCTGTTTGAGCCCTGTGCTTAAACCAGCACTAATCTATTTCACAGAAGCTCTAAGCATCAGTTACATAATAATCACAACATTCCTGGCATAGATCCCTGAAAAAGGCTTCTAGGGAGTTTCCAAAAGGTTATTAAGCTGCTTTACAGAACTAAGGAGAAGTATGAACATAAGCCTTGTAGATTAAAAACCTTACTCCAGCTAACATGCACCATCAGTCCAACACAGATGGTCCCTACAATGCATAAATGTCTTACCTCTTGTTTCTCCTTCCACTATCGGTAGGTTCTCCCTCACACATTATGCCACTCTGAGCAAGAAAACCTCATATTCTTCCAAACATAAATTCAAGGCATAGAATCTAACCATCACTAATTTGAAAAATTAAAAATTTAGTAAGGGTAGGAGGATGGAGGAAGTCAAAAGGCTTCATTTCAAATAATAAGATCACACAAACATGGAAAGATCTACTCCTATTTTTACAAGCTATGTTATGTAAATGATATAGTAAAGCAATATTTATATTCAGAATGTAAATCTGATTTTTTATTGAAAACCTTAATCATGAAAAACAATGGAATATACAAAACATACACAGTAACTGTCATGTATTTACTTAGTTGCAAATTCATGTGTTTTACAGTTACCTCTACTCAGGATAGTAAACATGAGAACAACACAATACACATCCTTAAAAAAATAAAGGTTCACCTGTCAAGCCATTGACGTAGATGGCGACTCCGCTAAAGATACTTGATGAATTTCCATCCCTCTGTTGTTGTATGGCTGAATCTGACCGGAACTGATCCTCCAGTTTCTTAACTTTTGCTGACATGTACCCACCCTAATTTTTAAATTAAAACAAAACACAACCCATGATGCCAGTCTTATTTCCTAATGTTTACATACAGAAACTGATCAATTATAAGACTGGGAAGGTAAGCAACATTCCTTCAAAGTTAATTTAGTTGACACACAAAAGACATTCTTTTTTCAAATGAAAAATAGCAAATGCTCCACCATAAATTCGTACCTACAAGACAGCTGCATCTTGTTACCAACATGGCAGGATTTATTTCATACTTCTTTTATTTTTTTCTTATAGGAAAAGATTCTATCTATATAAAAATTCTTATAGAAAAAAAGAAAGAAGAAGAAAGAATGGGATGATGCAAATTTGGGTGCTAAATTGGTGGCTCATTGCCTAACAAAACAATGTGGTTCCATGTATTTTCAGTTCTTAAATATACATGAGACAGTAGTATTCTAAATATTTATGTAAATTAGGTGCCTCAGTTATTGTTTGTCCAACTACAGAATGTGGTGGAGACAACCATAAATAGTTTTCAAATTACTTAGTTTATTTATTAAATGGTGATTTAAAGCTATTCAAGGGTCTGCACTTATTAATAATGAAATTCAGTGATTATTGTGAACACAGACTTCAAAACCTGGTAATTAAAAAATTTCTTTCGAACTTAATTATGTGTTTTCAAGTAAAGCAAAAGAGTTTAATTTATAGCATCCCTTTAGCATGTATAACAAAACTGTAACCTCTTTTTAACCACAGTGCCATTTATCTCTAAAAAAAAGCCACTAGGTTTTGAACATACCCATATTCCCCATCCATCGCCATCGGCAGCTCGTTTCCGCCATCCACCCCGCCTCATACTGAAGCTTCTGCAGAGGAAGAACAATGCTTGATCAATTAAATGTTTAGCACTATCATCACCGGCATTTCAATGATGGCACTACAGGCCATTCACAGATTATCACAAGGATTAAATTTTTTCAACCAACTTCACTGAAGTATTTGATTTTCACAGCCAATCTAGAAATGCAAAACTGCATAAAAACCTGGTTCCTCAGTTTTGTAGTAATGCATACTGTGGTTCCTGCTGCGTATCAAAACCCACACATGCACATTTTGCTGCATTCATCCTGAACATAAAAAACTTCTTACAATGTTCACTGTCCATTACAATTTATTAAATTCTTTCTGTTCATCATACATCTCCTATTAAAAAAAGGAGTAATAAAAGGTTCTTAAAATACAACTGCTAACATCCATGCAAAATATTGTCCAGGTCACGAACAATCTTTTATTTCCTATTTGATACCACAGGCATGGTGTGATGCAGGCAACTACCTCCTGGTATTAGAGACTGGATTAATTTCACCAGTGGATTTACAGCTGATTATAAAACATCCAAGCACTTGTTGCAGTAATGCAATACATCACATCAAAGCAAAAAAACAAAGATGATCTTATGGTCTAAGAAAAGCCAGCTGTTTAAGTGACCTAATACGATCTATAGTTAGGTTTGTGATTTGATTCTTTGGGGCTTTTTGTTTGTTAGCATTGCTTAATAAATAAACAAACAAACAAACTCAACCAGCCAAATTGCAGCTTTCCTTTATGCAAGACACTTATCTCTGGGCCATGAGCTGCACACAGCCATGTCCCCAGATGAGCTATTAGTTGGCTAGAACAGAACTCTTGGATAGAAAAAGAAATTCTTGGACTGTGGCCAACTGTTCACTGCACCCAAGCGATTCATGTTTACTACAGCTGTTGTAACACTGATTTTAGAATATTGATTAATGATGTACTAAGATCATGAGGTCACAGCCTCCTATTACATCTCTCACTTTCCAACAGCTCTTAGAGGATGAGGACAAGACTCTGAAACTAAAAAAAGGTGACTGTCTTAAGTCTTCTATTTAATTAAATATTTAATTTAAATTCCTTTACCCTCCCTAAAATCCACGCAAAACTACACTAAATACACAGAAGGAAGTCAACCAGGTTTTCTTCCATCCTTGCCTACTTTTGAGTCTCTGGACTATCCGGCATTTCTGTACACCATTGTACAGTAACAAGAGCACAGAAGCTTCACGCAGTCTCCAGCTGACCAGAAAGCACATACAGTTGTGGATGGAAATGATAACACGTTCTGGTCATTTTCCTATCCAGGCCTTCTACTGCACTGTTCTGGAGACTGCCTCATTCATTGTATTAACATTCCATGTCTTATGAACCTAGCTAAAAATCAGTTCTAGCTTTTGTCTCTTAAATCCCTTTTCTCCTAGAGGACCAAGCAGGCATGCTCTGATATCCAGTTAAACCACCTTGGATTGCAGGCAGGTTTGACTGCAAAATAAAACACAGCTGCAGAAGAAGTTACCATAAGTACTATCATTTTCATAGACTACTGCAGATATGCCAAATTAGGCATCAACAGAATTATAGTCAAAGCAGACACTTTGAAAAGACAAGCATCTGTTTTATGTTTCAGGACCTCTACAAACACAGAAAGATCATGATGCACCTGGTTCTATTCTAACAGTTGCTGTAACTTGATACACAACCGACATACACGTCATTGTATGTGCAATTATGAAGATCAATGACATGTCAAGGAGATGAACTCTACATCAACATCCAAAACAAAGCAACCCCTCCTCAGATTGCTGTATTTTCCCTCTAGGTACCTGCATTTCTTACCCAGAGACCTATTTCCAAGACATCAGGCCTTCTGAAATTAATTTTTAATGGTTTGGATTGTATCTAATAGGTACCACAGAACTCTGAAGGAACACTGAGGAAAAAGAGAGGAGATGAGCTAGATGACCACATAAAATACAAAATTGACTTTTTTCCTGCAAAGGACTGTATATACTGAAAATGGCTTGATGATTTCTTTCATAGGGAAAATTTGTATTTTTCCATCAGCTGAAGTCAAATGTAATTCACATCTATCACTTCTAGCTAAGATATTCTTGGAAAAAACAGAAAAGTGTAAGTTCATGAAAAAAGAAAAACCATGAATGAAAATGTCATCTAGTTTTTTTAGCTACTCCAGACATCAGTGTATAAGCTCACAAGAGACACCAGAATTTTAACTAATGATTACTCTTTCTCCCTCTTAATAAAGGATGACAAAGTCTTAAAGGGAGGCTACAAAAAGGATACAGGCTCTCTCTTCACAAGGAGCCATATGGAGAGCACAAGAAGCAACAGATATAAGCTGCACCAAGAAGTTTCATCTTGACAGAAGAAAAATATTTTTTAGAGTGAGAACAATCAATGACTGGAACGCAGGCAGATGGCAGAGTCCTCATCTCTGGGGATTTTCAATCTGCAATTGAACAACACCAGATAACCTCAACCAGGCCTCCCTACCCATGAAAGGTTGGACTAGACACTCTTTTGAGGTCACTTCCAATCTGGGCTGTTCTATGATTCTAAGACTATCAAATAGAAAACCTCATACAAATATAAACTCTTACTCTGAAAAAACCAAGAACTGTACAAAATGTATACTCTACATCACCACAACTGCAATCACTGAGAAGACAGGATTTGATAGGTAGTTAACTCTGACCCCTATACAACAACCTCCTGCTTAAACTAAAATACCTAATGCCTGATAAACTGAAGAACTGCCTTCGTAAGAGTGAGCTTTTCTGAAACATTGAAACACATTTCATTTTTATTCAGGACACTGGAAGGTGAGGAAGAAAGATCTCTAGTCTAAAAGTGAAGCCATTTAAAATCAGATGCATGGTTACATGTCTAGTTTGATTAAAATTAGAAATCAAGCAAAACTACTTTGGTCAAGGTGCTAAAAACATGACGTATCAACTGCCCAGAAGTTGTCTTCATAGAGCCTGCAAAACTAGAGAAAGTAGGCTGTAATGCCTACTCAAAACATCTGATAGTGATTTACCATCTCCTCAGCAGATGCGATTTTTGACTCAGCCCACTTAAGCCAGTCCACCTATATTCTAAACACACAGGAACATGGTACTTCAGTGACTACTAGATCCCTCTGGCTCAAGTCTTCAGGGTCATGGATTATTTTCTTAATGTTGATATGAAAACCTGGGAGACTAGTTTCTCCCTTTATAGTTCCAGGAACTGAATGATGAACAAAGGTTTCTGGACTACAGAGAAACCTCACTGCTAAAGACTTGTGCTTACAGTGTGAATTTTTCCTTGAAAATGAAAGTAACCTCTTACAGGTTACTTACAGGCCTTGCTGAAACCTGAGGAACAAATGAGCATGAGAAATATCTTGCACAGGATATATTAAACCACAGGAAAAATTAAGCAAGATTTTGAACATGCTCACTGGTTCATGAAATAAGAAATGTAAGGATGGTATGGTGCTCCCCCTATAGGAATCATGATGAACAGATGAGTAAGAGAAACACTTCGTAAAGAACCCTTGAAGGTGGGCAGTAGACGAGGTGTGGGGTGGGTAGAAATCAAGACAGGGGACTTCAAACAGCCATCATGAACAGGCCAGTTTCAGACAGGAGCTCGTCGTTCTTGTAGTTCTTTCTTAGAGTACCTAACTTGTTTCAGAACAGGTTTCTCTGTTTGCTCAAATTCACAGAAACTCAGCAAACCATCATAGTTACAAGTTTTTAGGTTATTTCTAAAGCCTGAAGGACAAGCTACAAAGTGACCCTCTGCCCAGAGAAAAGTTTTTTAAATAAAATTCAAATGCTCATATTCTGGACCTGTGAACATAAAGAAATCTGCAATTAAAAAAAAGAATCCCAACAGACTCTGAAACGCCACAAAAGCCTGTAAAGATAAAAACAGTACTCCTAGGAATGCATTCCAGTTTTCCAGTGCAAGAGAAATAACTTTTCAAGCAAAAAAGTCAAGTTAAAAACTCCTGTGGTCAAAATTAGCATAATTCGGCCCTGTATCTCCTTCTAGACCACATACAAATGGCAAAATCTTATTCTGCAAAATAGGGTTAGCTAAAATTCAAATTTCTATTGAATGATCCTTTTCAAAACTGAAGCTAAAAGAGAAACGAGGAGTTTTGGTGCTTTGTACATCACTAGTGGCTCAGAAATAGTCAACACAGCCAAAGATATGTAACATCCCTTTGCACCCTGCTTCACAGGCCTAGCATTACACTTCCCAATCCACAACCGCTTAATCCTGTTTCTAAAGACCGTTAATCGAAGCCCACAGATCAGGTAATGGAATGAAACATTAAGTGTACATTCTATAAATTATATAAATAAGTCTGTGTGTAGACAAGATTTACAGAGCAAGGAATGTAGATATGAATGTTGATGTTACTATTTGTTTTAGTTTCATCTGTAGCACATACTAAAGAAAGTTATGTGTTTAAAATATTTTAAATTCTGGATGGTCTGATTGTAAGACAGTGGCTTTCCATTATCCTGGGCAGTTGGGATAACATGGATAAGGGACCAATCCAGACTAAAACCACAGGTATTATGGGGAAGAATGGTTGGGAGCACAGCATACTGATCTCAATGACTCTGTAAGAAGTGAACACAGATCCTCATGAGCTTTTTAAATCCAGCACAGTACTAGTCCCTGCTTCTGCCACACATTTCAGCACTCTTTGCCAAGCATATATACAGTGCAGAGGTATTTTTGCTACCTCTTCGGGTAGCCAACTTGAATCTGGCAGAATATAAACTTTATGTCTCCACCCTACAAGAAAGCATATGAACTGTCTCCAAAGACAAAATGAGGCTGCACCATGACTCAACAAATAACCCTGCCAAAGTTTTGTCTAAATACATCACACAAGTAATGTTCCATCCAGATAATCCAATTTTAGGCAACTGAAAGCTGTACGGAACTATAACACACTGTAACAGCTAGTCTGCATTTCTGACCAGAGTAGATATGTTGTCAATGTCCTCTAATGCAAAAGAACTTGATTTATTTAACATATTCACATGCCACAAGCCCATACAGAAGGTGTAACTCTAGCAGAAATACGGGTGTCTCGGGCCACTGCTAATGAGTATCAGAATCTTTTCCTTGAACTGTAGATTGAATTCATCCCAGCTCAGAAGGGCTTAGAAGCTTTTTCCATCAAGTAGGTATTTTGTGGCTTGTTTGAGTTTCATGCCTCTACATTCCAGCTCCCACATCAAACTCACCACTCCGCCTGGCATTAGTCTTCAAGCTCTTTGAGCAAAGAACTATCTTACGTGTTTACACATTTCTAAGCACAAGAGAGTCCTATTCTTGGCTGAGTCTTCTGGAAAAGAACTGCTGCTACAGGGTAGAAAACTGTTTTCTACCACATACTGAGTAGTCCAGAATCCACCAAAAAGAACTTACACAAAAAAAGTCAAAAGCTTTTTTAAAGATACTATATGCTTAAACGCCTGTGATTTTACACAATTCAGGGTTAGCACTACTATTCCATATAAAATTACTAATCAGTACATTGCAAAGCAACTGAATTTTATTCTAGGTGGGAAATAAAGCCTCAGGGTGAAGTTTCATTAGATATTTGAGTCAACTTCTTGGCTGACTGCTACCAAAAGGGATGGTTCTGCTCTTCAGCCTCTGCTGTCCTAACAGGCTTTATCCCTTCTTCCCAACCTCTACACCACTTCCAAGCTCACATGACCCCTATGCTCGCACCGGTGGTGTGCGCAATTCAGCTCACTAAATCAACAGAAAATTGACATAATTTTATGGTTTAGCTTTCTGCAAGTTTAGCAAGATGAACTGACTTAGAAAAGCATCAGATAAAGCCAAAGCAGACAGGTAAAAAAACCTGAATAGATGGGATCTTAAAATTATCTTTGCAATTTCTAGAAACCAACTTCTGGGTCGTGACTATAACTAATGCAGTGTAAATGTAGATACAGAGTTGCAATGAGCTGGCTACTCTTCACTAAGTAGTGCTGCTTATGTTCCCCCCCCACCCCAATAAACCAGAGGAATAGGCTACCTCACCTTTTCCACACGATAATGGCTTTAAAGAAAAAGTTACAGTCAAACAGGTCCACATCTTATGCTACCTGTCTCCACAGGATAAGCACTCCTAACTACAAGCACATGATGTTACAGGGTCAACCAGCAAGTTCTGTTCTGCAGCTCAATCTTTGATGATATTTTAAATCAAGAGAAATTAAATTAGCTAAAGGATGCTTGAAACAATAGCTGTCCCCAAAAACACCCAACACCACCTCCATGTCCTGTGAGTAAAGATTAGAGTGTAAATTTGGAAAGAACAAACTTCAAAATCTTGGGCAGTTTAAATATTAGAAAAAACAGTATGAGAAATTTAGAAATACCATTTGTCTAAAATATGAGCATCCATGGTATTTGCTAGAAAGGCAAAATATCGTACAACTCACATAAAACACAGAAAACCCCCTAAGTCCTTCAGAATCAACTACTTACGTGCAGATGACTATTCTAAAACTATGTTCTGTGCATACTTTCATTTGAGCTTGACAGCAAAGAAATGATACTGTGAGAACCTTTAGTTCAATCAGTCCCCCAGAAAGAGATGCTGGAACTCTTTGCTAAACTAATCCAGTTTCCAAACTATTTTTGCAACTCAAAATGGTCCTTTTTTCAGATCACTTTAGTTTACAATCATGGACTAAATACTTTACACACAAGTAACAACTAAGAAATACAGATTGCTTTTGTTGGCTAAACGTCACAATAACAAAAAAGCAGTTGTACAGCAGGTAACTGTTTATATGAGAGCTGTACAAGACAAAAGTCTTTATATCTTTTCACAACTAATTTGAGAATCTGGGACAGACAATTGTTTTAATTGTCACAACTTGAGGCAGCATGAGCATCAGGTCCAGAAACCAGGATCACTGTACAATCTACATCACCCTTGAACAATCTGTTTTCAAGCTATCCCTTCTGCTTTTATACATGGCGTTTGAGATAGTTAATTCTTTGAAAAATAGCAAGACAGATTCAACTTGAGATCAACTGTCAACTCCTCTCTAGGAATAACACTCAGTAACAGCTAGAGTCTATTTAGAGCTTGTCACAAGTAGTGGTTTAACTTGGTTGAGTTTTTCTTCTGCTTACAGAAGATTGGCCTTCAGTTTCAACATTTCTGCATTTTTTGGTAAAGTCATGACCTCCCCAACCCCTTCAGAGTCCTTCAGTGATGAGTAGCTTTTCTTCACAAATGTTCATTGCTATACGTAACCATGTAGCTCAACTCACTTCTTAGCTCAAATATCACTTCTTTCACACAAGGGTTCTTAGGGCCACAATACAATGATAAGTTTTAGCAAACTTCATCAACTGGCTTCATAATTTCTTTTCTGTGCTTAAATTCTTCTGGGGCTTCAACCACAAGAGGACTTGGCACATTCACAATCTTTTTGCCAGCTTCTAAATGCCTAGAATCCAGAATAAAAACCACTAAGTAAAATCAGAATAAGAAGCACAGCTTGTGGAATTAGGACTCTAAACAGCAACACAGTGAATGGATTGTAAATCACCAAAAGGAAATGCTCCCTTGGACTCGAGCATCCAAAACAATAAGCAAGATAAGCTTATGAGATGCGCAGTCTTCCCTCAATCCCCTCTGTTTGGCTATCCATAGTATTTGAGAAGAGAGAACTACATCTCTTTTTTCTTTGAAAATGAAGACTGGGATGGTAGTTTTCTACCTAATAAATCAACAGAACTTGCTTAGAAGGTTTTTGGTTTGTGCACTCAGTATGATGACCCAGTCCCACAACTCCTGTCTTCCACAAGTAACCTATGCTAAGGCATAGGCCAAGAAGTCAGTAGGCAGCATAAGTAAACCCATGATCCCCACTCCCAAATAATGAGAAGAGTTACTGCTCCTGAATGATTTAAGACTTTCTAAGACTTTCCAGGCACAACTGAAACATCCTTGTAAAGCTAAACTTAACATGGCAGAAAAAGTGGGTAAGTGGAGGTATAATTATTCAAAAATAAACAACTGTAAAATTTTCATGAGGTGATCAAAGCAAGGAATCTGTGGATGCTCTGTATTTATTAACACCAAATTCAGAGGAACTGTGCTTGTGAGAACCTCTGACATATACTACCTTCAGCTTCTCCAGACTTCAGCCCACGAGATGGGTGAAATCCTTCACAAGAGACTGTATCTTTTTGACTGAACTTAGGTATTTGACTACACGCATGTGTATGGATACCTGCATGTATGTGCACACACAACAAACGGATCTTTGTTGCTGACCAATGTGAGTGCCCGCTACCCAGACTGACGACTTTGGCAGTAGTGAATGGCACAGAAACAAATCCCCGCTCTGGGCCAGTGCTGCAACCAGTGTAATGAGAGGGTACCTGCAGTTTAACAAGGCCAAGCACAAGGTGCTGCACCTGGGTGGGGGCAGTGCCCAGAATCAATACAGGCTGTGGGATGAGCAGATCAAGACCAGCCCTGAAGGACTCGGGGTGCTGGTGGGTGAGAGGCAGGACATGACCCAGCAATGTGCACTCACAGCCCAGAAAGCCAGTCATAGCCTGGGCTGCGTCAAAAGCAGTGTGGCCAGCAGGGTGAGGCAGGGGATTCTGTCCCTCCACTCTGCTCTGCTGAGACCCCACCAGGAGTGCTGCATCCAGCTCTGGGGTCCCCAGGACAGGAAGGACATGGACCTGTTGGAGCAAGTCCAGATGAGAGGCACCAAGGTGATCAGAGGGATGGAGCACCTCTCCTATGAGGAAAGGCTGAGAGAACTGGGATNGGATCACCACTCCTATGAGGAAAGGCTGAGAGAACTGGGATTATTCAGCCTGGAGAAGAGAAGGATTCGGGATGGCCTAATTGTGGCCTTCCAGTATATGAAGAGAGAATACAACAAAAAGGGAGAGAGACTGTTTACAAGAGCACATAGGGACCCAACAAGAGGGAATGGCTTCAAACCGAGAGTAGGTTTAGATCAGATATTAGGAAGAAATTCTTTCCTGTGAGGGTGGTGAGGCACTGGAACAGGTTGCCCAGAGAAGCTGTGGATGCCCCATCCCTGGAAGTCTCCAAGACCAGGCTGGATGGAGCTCTAAGCAACCTGGCCTAGTGGTAGGTGTCCCTGCCCACGACAGTGGAGCTGGAACTAGATGACCTTTAAGGCTCCTTGCAACCCTGACCATTCCACGATGATTCTATGATGACGTTGGGGTTTTTTAGTATGGTCAACCCAATGTTATCACTGAGCAAGTGTTGATCCTGCCAGGCTTTTCAGGGAAAACGAGAGAGAAGGCATCTACTTTGCCAAATGGTAGATGATGTCAGATACTAGGGAGGACTCTACTCACATATGGGCAGCAAAACTCGTAAGAACTCAACAACTTTATCAGCAAAAGCATTGCTAACTACAGATTCAGTATTGAAATAGGTAGATTCTCTGTTCATAGCAGCTTTTGAATGACATTACTTAATTTCAACTGACATTGCATAGTCAAGTTCCCAAACGCTTTTCTGACACTGCCTTTGAAACTCTCAAAGCTGCAAAACCTTTTTTGAAGTAAAATCTTCACAACATAAGGCTTCTATGCTTAGCCTTGAAGTTTCAAGTTTCTACTCAAGTTTTCTACATCTTTCGTTAGTCCACGGATAGTACTTTTTTCATCAACTCAGACCAACAAGACTAGGAAGAATCAGATTAAACTAGCAGAGATCAAAGGAAATGGAAGTATTTTTTCATCTATAGCCTAGTTTATTTGAAGATTATCTGATATTGGATACCAAGGATGCTAAAAGTCCGTATCTGTTGAATAGGCAAATGGAATAAAAACATATTGTGTTTTTTAAGGTAACAAACTACAGAAGCTCAGAACACAAAGGGAAAGTATCTCAGTATGTTTGTTTATTATTAACAAAACAAACTTCTGATCTGACCCAACATATTATCAAGTTTCCTCCTAGATTCAGAGAAAAATAAAAAGAGCACAGTGTTTCTGTGTTTTCCAGGAAAAATATAGTTCTAAGATCTTGGGACAAAACCAAAATGCTCTAATTCTTCAAGATCCTTCAATTTAAACTCAAATCTGAATTATATTCTTGGCCTGAAGTGATTCTAAGTTGGTATTTCAAGCACCCCTGACATAAAAACAACAATGTTACACCACTGCTTAGTGGAGGCACATCAATACAAAATGGCTACAGAGCAAAAACGGCCTATCCAAAGCAAACACAACATTTGTAAAACTTGGGTTAAAAATCAATATAGAAGTTACAGGAATCATTATGAAGAGGCAACACCTAAAATCAGCCAGAAATTACAGTAAAAAATCATTACAACCTTACCTCTCCCCCACTACTGGTTTATTAGGAGGATTCTTGGAACTGCTTACCAAATAATGCAATTGCAGCACGAAAATGAGGGAATTGTGACTGAAAAGGCACTATTAGAGCCCACAGCCCTAATGTGTCCTGAAAACAACAGGCAGGTTCAGAAATCAGGAACAGTATCCTTTCAATATAGATCATTATTTTAGTTCTTTACTTCAACTGGGAGTTGCATTCAATAGCACAGAATGGTAAAATACACTCACACTACTTGGAAAACTGCACTAATCATTTATCTTACATGCCATGGGGTCAGGGGCTTTCCTGTTTGTTAAGAATTATCAGCAATTCCGTTACTTCCTTTAAAAATCAACAGCTCCTGTGTTTCCAAAATGACATAAAAGGAGTACAGCCATTTGTTCAAGATGCTAAACTCATCGTGCGCAGAACAAACACCTGATCTAAGTCAGCTCAAAAAGGTGAAATCATGAACATGGTGGACAGAACTTTATCTTACTTCCGATATTCACTGACAACTAGAGCCTGACAAAACATACTATCAACAGTCCCCAGGATCCTGTGAAATACACCACAAACCTCACCCTGCCAGCAGGCTGCCAATCTCTATGCTAATACTCTGTGCAGCTTCGGCACTGCCTTCTTGCTTTGGCATTCAAGCCAATCCACCTGCATTTGCAAGAATGACTCTGCAAGGTACCTGAGCAGTGTCTTCTCCTAAGAGAAACCACCTTTCTCTTTTCCAGGGTTATTTACTTCCATAAATCAAGAAACGGAAGAGATGTGCATTAATTGAGGCAAACCAAATAAGGAGGTTACAACCAAGAACTCTGTTGTGATGGGACTTGGGTAAAGTACTTACAGATAGCTGG
Source organism: Melanocharis versteri (assembly GCA_013397845.1). Classification (NCBI taxonomy): domain Eukaryota; kingdom Metazoa; phylum Chordata; class Aves; order Passeriformes; family Melanocharitidae; genus Melanocharis; species Melanocharis versteri. The sequence goes on from VZTG01003862.1 coordinate 343,872, forward strand.
GAATACAAAGCAAAACCAACAGAAGAGTTAACCACAGCACGGCTAAGCTTTACTTCTGCAAGTAACTGAATTTCAAGTCACCAGCTTCAGCACTACTAAACAGGCAGAATACCAACTGGGAAACCTGAAACTTTGAGATACAAAAGGAGCTGCTTCCCCCAAAAGCTAACACTGAAATTCAGGGACCACAGTCTGCCTAGGCATTTAAAGCAAGGAATATGGAATATACAATCGTTGCTATGGGTACACCAAACTAAAAGTATTCCCTAGGGGAATTTCATGGTCACGGACTCCTTAGCTACAACAGCAGCAGTCCCTAAGTCGATTTTGAAATAAAAGCCACAGGAATGGAAGTTACCATTACAGCCCAGAATTTAAGGCTGTCTGCACACTCACCTCACTTTTGCTGAAGACTAAGAAGCGTTTCCTAATTCTGACTTTCATCTTATGAGCACCAGATATTCCACATAAAATACAGTGTGAGGGGATCACAGACACAGCAGGCCCTCTTCCCTAAAAACTTGTGTTTCCCTAAAATTTTGTGTGTCCAATTAAAATGCTGTCTGGTTTCTACAACAGAGCAAAAAGTTACTCTTGGGGCAGAGCACTACAAATACCTATCTGTTAGACAAAGACAATTCCACAAGTATAGCGTATGACACGTCTAAGAATTCCTCATGATTTTTTGCATCCACTCAAGATTTGCTCTCCTACTTCCAACTTGTTTTGTAACTCCATGGCCACTCTCATTTCTATTTCTTTCCATTTTTTTCCTCATTTTGCTATGCTTAGGTAAACACATGGTACTATCACCAAATTAATCTACATTGTGTTCCCTAAGAAGGGTTTCAACACTTGGATATTTAGCTCCCTTGTCATATATATACCAGGCAAACCTAAGAGCTGACAGAGATCTCAGCGATAATAATATACCCCTTTAATTAAAAGAGAAAAATGTTGAATTAAAAAAACCCTGTTCTCTATGAAATAAACAATAGCTAACAAATTAAATGGAGAAAGCACATGGCAGGGTCAGGCACGTTATTTTTTTCCTGCTTGTCCTGGTTTATTAAAAAAAAAAAGTCCGTGTAATCATATTAATTTTTTTCTACCTACTCAAAACCAGATTTCATTCTTCCTTTTTTTTTTAATCTCTCTACTAAATGAAAGGGATGGTAGAAAGATTGAAAATTTGCCATGAAAATTCTTTCAAGAAGTCATGTAGGTCAAGGGATCAGAAACGACTAATGAAAATTGGCACTCTGTCACAAAACACTATCACTGCACCAGAACAGGCTGTACCAGAATGCATGTACTATTCAGAAAGATGGACTGGTGCTAGGTTTGAAGGGCCCATTACTAAGTAACGTACTGAAAACACACAAACTGGACAAAGAAAAAATGTACAACCACTTTACAGCTGAGGCTTGAAATATACTAATGTATTTTTCCTATTAGCGCTTTGTTTTTAAAACAATCTTTCTTCAAGTAGTTAAACATCAGTGAGTCACAAGGTAGGTGTCTGCACTGTGCCTCGACTAACACTGTCCTACCAGTGACCTCCAGTGTGACAGCTTGGGATTATTTACTAACAGGGATTTGGTACATTATCCAGCAGAAGAAATGGACTGAATGAAAGACCAATATGGTGGGAATGGGTAATAACTACATGCTTGAGGCAAGATGGTAAGGAATTTGTCAGAGATTTGGAGTTCTGTCTGATCTTGGATTTCATTTGTGTTAAATGTCATAAACCTTAGTAAGACAGGACTATTCCAGAAATAAATTTTATCTGTAGCCTCTTGCAACTAACAGTTATTAGGTAACAGTTCAAACCAGTTCTACTTGAGCAACAATTACATCTAAATGAATAAAGAATTCAGATCATAAAATTACAATCCCCCGGTTTTGCTTCTTTGGATTATGGTGTCAAATTTGAGGTACGACCTGGATTTTAGATCAAAATGCATAACAAACATCAACTCATCTTTTCATTAAGATAATTATTAACACAAGCAGAGTATTCACAGCCCTGTCATTCTGAAGACTGTGATGTTAATTTCAAAGCATCAGAAATAATGGAATATTACAGCACACAACACAGACTTTCTATCAAAAAAACAAACGTGCTGGTGATACTATGTTCTTCTTCCTTCTTAAGGTTAGCATGCCATTACGGCGCATTTCCCGTCAAGGGCTTTTAGCTCAGTATCACAGGTCAAGTCAATGGTAACTGCATAGCAAAAAACGTCAAAATCAGACAGGGAAGAGGTCAAGATGTGAACACATCTGTCCCTCAGTGCTGGTAAGCACGGGCTTACTCATCAGGTCCTCCCTCTTCCCTTCAGCACACCGGTTATACCCAGCACTATTGCTCAGCAAATACAACTTGTGACAAACACTACGGGAAACCGCAGACAAGACACACGCTGCTACAGCGCGGGGAGCGTTCCAGAGGGCACGGCCGTGCCAGGGCTCGGGCTTCCCCTCTCCTCCCCCTCCAACCTAATTCCCTGCAGTGACCCCTCAGCGCTGGCAGAAGGCTGTGGCACAGCCTCGCTCGCCCCGGCTCTGCCTGGGGGACCCGTGTTGTGTCTACAGCGCAGGCCCCATGTGACAGACACAGATACAGACGCACAGACAAGACAGACAGACAGGCAGATGCACAGGTGCGGGGAGGGGCGCGTGACCCGGACACGCGCACACCTGGCGCGCACCCGCGGCGCCTCGCGGGCACGCACAGGCGCGCGCACGGGGGTCTGTCCCCGTGTCCCCCCTCCGCCCTCCCGCGCGCGGGCAGCCGAGGCCCCCACGCGCCGGTTACATAACGCCGCACGCCGTTCCCCGCTCCCTTCCCTTCCCCCCGTTCCCGCGCCGGGAAGAGAACGGGGAAGGCCCAGGCCGCGGGCCCAGGGAGGGGCTGCGAAGCAGGGCAGCGGCTGCGGGCCCCGCGTCTGCCTCCGGCTCCCCCTCCCTTCCCTCTCCCCGTCCCCGCGCCCCCCCCCGCCCGCCCCCCCCGCCATGGGGGCCGCCGCGCCGTGGGGGGGAAGGCGCCCGTTCCGCCAGCCCCGCCACCGCTCACCTTCCGCCGCGTCCCAGACACACATTCCCGGGGGCGCCGCCGCTGCCTCCTGCCCTGCCGGGCCGTGTGTGTGCGTGTGTGTGTGAGCGTAGTGTGTGTGTGTGGCTTCACATCGCGGCTCCCCCTCCGGCACGGACGGACAGACGGACGCACGCAACCGCCGTCTCCTGCCCGCCTTCTTCTTCCTCCTTCTCCTCCCCAGCGCCGGCCGCGCTCTCCCCGCCCGCTCTCTCTCTCTCTCTCCCTCC